>VZRO01005925.1:1436-78825 GCA_013397915.1 Daphoenositta chrysoptera
CCTCACGGCATGGCGGCCCCTCACGGGAGGGCGTCTCACGGCATGGCCTCACAGGCCTTGGGGCATGGCCTGCGGCAGAGGAGGGGATGGGGACTGCCTCAACTACGGGTGGGGTGGTTTTTTTTTTTTTCCTTTCCTGACTAAACTGCAGAGCAAATTGAGCAACATTTGCAAGTTCAGTGGGTTTCCCCCCTTTCTTTCTTTATTAAAGTAACCCCTCATGGGCCAGGCATCCTCAGCCACCTCATTTCCCAAGAGAGCAGCCCTCACACCCAAGACAATTTGTTAAATGCTTTTATGCTCATCACCAAAACCAAGCAGCTGTTGAGCCGCTCTGTCCCCAGGAGCAGCAGCAGCAGGAGGAGGAGGGAGCTACCAGGATTGTTTGTGCCCATGTTATGGTGCAGCACCCAAGGACAGGGCACACGTGCTGGTGCCACAGGCACCCCTCACCCTGGTGAGCATGGGGAGGTCTTCACAGCTGCCACCACTCAGGACCTGTGGGCCTCCTGAATGCGGTACTTTTAGCCAAATCACTGCTTTTTCAGCAGCCACAAGTCTTCAAGAATTTGTCTAACCCAGTTTTGGGCATGTTCGTCCCCCTTCTGCTGGCTCTCGTGGAGGGTCCCGTCCCCAATGCCCCAACCACCACGACAGGGCACCTCCGGCCCCAGGCTTGGCCTGTGACCTGGGGGGCTCGTTCCCCAGGTGAGCACTAGATGGAGCATCTGACATCGCGAATACTCTTTTTTAATCCCATAAAGGACAAATTGAAAAGCTAAATGAAAGCACAGATTAAGCTGTATCCCTGCCTCTGCGCTGGACACGCAGTGCCTGCACAGGGGGCAGCAGGGCATGCCGCCTGGCCACAGCCACAGCTTTCTCCTGCAGGAATACAAACACTTAGCTACTGGTCCAGGCAGACTGGGGATGCTTTGGGGGCCACTCATTTTGCTTTCCTCAAGGCCAGCCAATCCTCCCTTGGTTCTCTTCAGCTGCAGAGGTGATACATACGCATAGCACTTCAGTTGTGAGTGTGCCCGGATTTGGGAAGGCAAACATACAGGCTCTATTGTTTTTGCTTTGGGAAGAGCAAAAGGTGTCTGATATTCCTGGAAAGCCTGTGAGTGAGCACTGAATTTCTGAGAGCAATTAGGGTGCCAGTGAGGATTAGCAGCGATGTCTGTGTGTGATCAGTTCCTCCCAGAAGCAGAAACTCTGCTAAAAAACGTTCTTGAAATATTCTGGAGCAGAGACAGTGCTGGTGAGGCAGAGAGACAGAGGAAGGGCCCCGTTCCCAACAGGTTGGCATCACCATGGGATTATCATTGGCCCCAAAAGGCTGCAGACAATGCAGCTGCTGCTGAGCCACTTTCCCCGAGATCCATCCAGGGCAGGGGAATCCTGCAGAGCCTATTTGGCTCCTCTGCTTGCCCAGGTGTGAGTGCACTGACCCCCAAGTAACCCCCAGCAAACTCACTGGGAAGTGCCCAGCCCAGCCAAGGGAGGATGCTGTGCCTCAGTGCCACTCACAGCCCAGGCTGGTCTGGGTATGAAAAGCTCCAGGGTGCTGCTCCAGGGATCCTCTTCCTGGCCACACTCTGAGGAGTGGGTAGGGCAGCCCAACAGGCACCCCTGGCACAGCAGGAACAGGCAGTGCTGGCATATGTTAATCCACAAACTAGGAAGGGCTAAAAAAAGGAAGCATGGTGCTGGAAACCAAGTTGCCTTGGCCATCTCTGCATCTCCTGCAAAGGCCAGCATCCATGTGTCTGCATTTCCCTCACCTCTTTCAGGTGTTCACAGGTTGGCTGCATTTTCCCCATAAAAAAAAGAAAATGCCTCAGCTTGGTAAAGACGGAAGTGATTGGGGAAAAAGGTTTGCTAGAAGGCCCCATCTTCTCCCATAGCTTCACATATGGGAAGTGATGACAGCACCAAGCCTGAGTTCAAGAAGTGTTTGGACAATGCTCACAGGCACAGGGTGTGATTCTTGGGGTGCCCTGCACAGGGCCAGGAGCTGGACTTGATGATTCTGATGGGTCCCTTCCAACTCAGCATATTCTATGATTCAACAGCGCTGCATCCTTCACACATGCCCAGTGGCTGGCTCTCCTCCTCAAGATGGTATTTCCCAGCACACAGAGGAGGAAATGGTTGGTTTTGAGACTGCAGCATGTATTTGAAAGCCTCATGGAACAGTGCTGTGAAACTGCTCCGTCCTTGCCTGGCCATGCACCCAGCACAGGGAGAAAGCACAAAGCAGTAGCAGCCTCCAATGACGATCCATGGCCTCAGCTCCTGGACCACCAGGGATGGGGGAGGGACACTTCCCTGCTGCATACCTGCCCCAGAACCATAGTTAAGCAACGATGTGGGATTAGCAGGTGGCTACTGGGCATTCCTGTCCTGCTGCCGAGCTGTGCTGGGCAAGGGCAGTAGCCAGGCCTGACCTACACACACCCAAATGATTTTCCCATGTATGGAGACCAGGAACGTAACAGCATTTGCTGTGCGAATGGGTTCTCAAAGGGCCCCCACATTTATGGAAGCTTTTTGGACCCACCAAGGAACACAGTAAAACTTAAGTTTGCTTGGTGGTTGTTCACTATAATCAGCAAAATTATTAGTGAGCATCTAACTCCAACATTCCAGAACCTTACCCAAGTTTGAGCTGGGAAGAAGAGGGGGCGATTTTCAGATCCCAGCTCAAGCCTGCAGTACTGGTAGAAAAAAATCCTACTCTGAGATGCAAATGGAGCAAATTTGGTACTGGAGTCACTGATTAAGCATGGAAGTTATCCTCTCAAAAGCTATTCCTATAGTCAGCACGATCACAGCCACACTTTAATGCAAGCACACTGCAAAAATAGAGGGTCACTGACTGAAGATCTTGTCTCTCCCTCCTTGAGGAAATTGCAAACTTCCATTTCTTTAATCTAATCATTTGCAGGAGGAGATACTTTCTCTAGAAAAGCCAATATAAGAGGGCTGAAAGGTCGGATGGGATAATATGTAATCCAATGCGATAAGGGCTGTTTACAGAATTATTAATCAAACACAAAAGGGAACAGATAGTAACATTTTTTATTAAATATTACAGTGGATCAAAAAGTACAAAATATCTTTTGCCTGCTATGTGATTGGGAAACTATTGGCACATAATACAGTATCAAAAGCATTAATAAGTACAATTTGGAAAACATACAAAAAATTGAGTGTTTATAGTTGGCTCAGCTTTATTTCTGGTAGTGTTTAAACTAACACAAAGGTTACTCAATAACCTTTTAAATGGGAAACTATATAATATTACTGGGCCATTTTTATATATACAAATCATCACCTTACAGAGCATATAGGCTACATAACTTGAATCACAAAAAGTATACAATATTTACAACAAAAGAAAAGTTAAAAAAGTATAAACAGCTAGTAGATTATGCTGCCATTATTAGAACATATTTAAAACTGCGGGGCTGGGGGGAGAGGGGAGGAGGAGGAAGAGAACGAGCGAAATATCAACCACATGTACAGCAAACAGCGCTCACGGCAGCGCTGCCAACGCCACCCGCCTCACACCAGTGCAGGAAGTCCCACCGCTCATCAAAATCACCACCATCGCAAAACCGGACCAGATGCGACCCCACCAATCTCTGCAAAGGAAGCGAGCAGGCGGCGGGGGCGAGGGACCCCGTGGTGGTCTCTGGAGGCAGCAGCCCCACGTCTCCCCAGATGGGGCAGAGGTGCTGGCAGAGGCAGCACAGCACTTGTGCCCTGCTTGAGCTCCAGCGCTGCCAAGCCAACTTCTCTGCTGCTGGGACAAACTACTTCCCAGGCACGAACCCACTGGGCAAGCTCTTGGCACCAGGCCAGCTCACAGCCAGGACAGACCTGCTGCAAAGCGCTGGCCTGCTCCCGCCCCGCCTGGCCAGGGGCACGATCACACTGGGAATCAGGCCCTGCTTCCCACGTGCTTCGTGAGGCCTGGCTCAGAGCGTGGCCAGAAGCTACACACGAGCCATTTGCTGCTGGGCCTTTTCCTTTGGATCTCACAACCTTTAGCATCCCTAATGCATCCTGGACATAGTGCATTTGAATTGCAACATTTCTTGGAACTGGCTCCTAGCAAATAGATTTACGACTCTATTGCCAATTAGATTCTGCAGTTTCCTTTACAAACCTACCAATAACAATGGTTTGATTGCACAAAGAAAGGCTTGTGCAATTTCATTCAATAATAAGGCCCCTTGAACTCAAACAATGCAAACAAAGCCCCATTTAAGACATTGAGGAAAAAAAAAGACGACTTTTCAGCCAATGAAGAATTCAATAGTCTGTTGAAAGATTTCCAAGATTTCTGTTAAAAGAGTTCTTAAACAAATAATGCATCGCTTCTGTTGGGGGTTAATGCCACCATTTCTTTTCCTCAGCCCTGACGTTTTGCCCAGTGTATTATGAGCTTCCCCAGCCAGCACTGGCCACTCTCCTCGTGGGGCAAGCGAGGAGCCTTCCTCCCCCTCTCCCTGTCCCCCAGCCCTGCGCTGCCTCAGCATGGCTCCAAAAAGCCTACCAGCAAACTCCAACAGGACGTAACCAAAAGGGACACTGGACACTTTGCATAAACAAATGCACAACTCCAGAACACACAACTTAACCAAAACAAGGAGAAGCATTTGCTTTGCCAAACACACGACAAGCTTCTGTTTGTGTTTGCTGCAGATTTTTATATTCTCTACCCCTTTTCCCCCCGCCCTCCTCCCCCCCATCCCCAGACCCCTGATTCTTACGCGATTCAGATCTAGTGCAACTTTACTAGAGATGTCCTCCACACTGTGGCCTCTGCCCGGATGAGCCTGCGGTTCTGTTTCCTGTATGACTTGTGGAGCAGCAGGATACTCTGCACTGGCACATCCATGTTCCAAGTTCTACTAGTCTGTTTATCGATCAATTAAATATAGTTTTACCACAGGAATATAAAGTATTTAATTGAAGAAGCTGGATTTTTAACAGTAGACGAGTATATTATTCTGGTTTCCACCTTTGGATATTAAGTATGATACATTATATATTGTATTTGGCTTCATATCATGGGAAAATTTAATGACATGCCTAGCATGCAAAGTGTTTCTTAGTAGTTTCTGTTTTTTCTTTTCATATCGAGTACGCTGTCTTTGAACAGTAACTGAGATGGTTTGAACCACAACCAATTTTCACATTGTATAAAGCCTCCAAGTGACACTTCGCTTTATCAATGTCTGTGCTCAGCTGCGTGCTGGTGACTTCCTGAAAAGTGAATATACATCCACAGAGAAGCTCTTTCATCAGGAAAATCCAGCCTCTCCATGCCTGGGCTTTCCCCCTGCAAAAGGATGCCCGGGGAGAGGCCGAGATCCCCGTGGGAGTGTGGAAGGACCATCCCAACCACTGCACGGAACCCCCTACCCATCGCGAGGCACAGGACCCAACCTGTGAGCCTCTGATTCAAATCCACACTGGCTCCTCTCACAACTTCTGAAATTCTCAACATTCTCACAAACCACAAATCCGTTTTCTGCACTCCTTTGTCATCCAGCAGCTTGTGCCAGGGCGGTTTTGTTTTCTAGACCGTTTCTCTGGTAGGCAGGAGGGTTTCACAGCCTAGGTAAGATGAAGTACAACGCTCGACAAATTCACAGACCACGATACAGGAAAGCAAAGCTCGGTGGGAGGGGAGAAGCGGCGTAGGAGCCATCGCAACAACGGGAGGAGGGCGAGAGGTGCTCAGCACCTCACAGGGGTGGGCCGTGGGGAGAGGAACCTTGTTCGCATCCTTGCACCATAACATCACCTACAGTATGTTTATAACCATTAAGATTAATCTGAACCAGTTGCTTCAGTTTGTAAACAGTAAACGTTACCACAAAAACGAAACAAAAACGCTGCTCAAAAGTATAAAGAAACTGGAAAAATTACAAACATGTCATAAAAAAAAATTAGGACAGCCACAGCCTTTAAAAAAGTTGCAGATAAAATGATACTGTTTAATTTAAAAAAAAAAGGAACCCAAAACAAAAAAAAAACAAACATAAAGAGCACAGAATATACTGGACAAACAAAACTATATAAATTATTGTGACCAAATGTGACACTGGTAGTTTACGAAGTGGATATGTACAGTCAAATTAAACAGTGTTTACCATTCTGTTCTAATAGTGTTAAAATGAAAAAAATCTATTGCCGTTTTACTATACATTGCATTGATTGAATCTTTAAAAGTCAGGAAAAGTTACCCAAAAAAGCACATCCACTGATTGTACAGATTCTCGGCCCACTTCTCCCTTCCAGGTTCATCTGAAGTCCTTGACTCATTTGCAACAATGCACGGCGTCCGGTCCTTGGCTCAGTGAAAGGCAAACACAGCCCTCACCGGGGTTTCAGTGAGCTCAGGACTGGGCCTGTGTTTCCACGGCTCCCTTTGAACATCTGCTCTTACCATGTTCAAGTTCTTTCAGAAAACACATATGCAAAATCCAATGATTTTTTCTTTTTTTTCCTGTGTTTTTGTTTCTCTTTTTTTTTTTTTTTTTGGTTTGGTTTTCTTTTTTGCAAGGGCAGGGATAAGGGGTGAGGGGGCTGATGTGGGAGCCAGAATTAAAGAAGCAGTCCTGTCTCCATCAAACTCCGAGGCGTTCTTCTGGGCGGGATACGACTGCATCCTGGTTGACGAAAATACAGATTGCTAAATCTGCGAGACATTGTCACAGGGGGAGGAATGTCGCTAACTGAACTTTTCTCCTCAGACCTTTTGTTGTGAGCGAGGGGGTTTACAGTTTTGTGCTGGGATGTACAGAGGATAGCTGGGAAGGTGGGAACGCAGCTTGAGGGTTTATAGCAGCTAAAGGATAAATGCTGTTATGCAAAAGGTCACCATAGGAACTTCCTACAGGTGTTGCTGCAGCTAAGTGTCTGTACAGTTGCTGGGAGTTTGCAGGGGATGTGAGGAATTGTCTCTGCACCATGAAGGAGTGAAAAGCCAAAGGCTGCATGAGTGGGGATAGCACGGTCTGATTTTTCAAGTACTGCAGGGGATGAGAATACCCAGGTGAGAGGCGATTGTTCAGCCCTGTGCACAGGCTTCCCGGATACAAGCCTGGGAAGATGGGGGCTGACAGAGGAAATTTGTGGCTTTCCAGCATGCTGCCAGAATGGAGACCATGCACTGACTTGCTGCCTTCCCCCTCTGGGTCGGGAACCTTGTCTTTCGCCGGGGTCTCCTTTGGTAAGTGTATAGGAGAGACAGCTCGGATTTTTTTTTCAGAAATGACTTTGTCCAAATCCTCCAGGCTCCGTTTCAGAGGCCGGGCAGCCCCCACATTTTGAGGACTCGTTCTGCGGCTGATGATAGGATGCACCATCCCCTCCATCTTCCTCAGGTTCTCCAGCCTCTGGGCCTGCTGCTTCCCAGACCTGTGGAGCAACTCACTGTGTTTTTTCGGGGCTGTCATGGCCATGGGGGACACACGGCAAGCTTTGGGGTTACAGTCTAGGCTCACCGCCTGGCTGCTTCCAGCCTGGAACGGGGAGATACCTTTGCATTCTTGCTGGGCCATGGATGAGTGAGGGAGGCTGGAGCCTGGAGCCTTTGTCTGTTTGTGTATGCTCTTTGGAAGACTCAAATCTGTTGGCTGATCATCTGAAGAAGCCTCCACTATTGCCTTTTTTTCTTGCTGATGCAAAGATGGGCGGTAATTTAAACTTAGTTTTTCTTGGTGTTTATGTTGAGTAAAAGTAGAAATACTTTCAGACTCTCTGAACATGTCCCGGGGGAGGTACTTTGATGTCTGTTCATTATTAAGGTGGTGTTCTGTGTGCCTATAAAGGCTGTGCAGATGAGGTGATGAATAGAAATCTGCCAAGAAAGTGGGCACATGGGAGTGCTGCAGTGCCCTTTTCTCACTCATTTTATCTTTGCAGTCTTGGATATCCGACTTCGGTAGGTATGACTCGGCAAGGGAACTGAGGTGATGTTTTGAAAAATCACAGCGCTGAGGATCCGGTTTACTTAGCATGTCATGTTTAAAAACATCATTAATTGACTTCCTTTCTTCCTTGGTTTTAAAACTCTGTACATGTTGTATGACTGAGGGCCTATTAACTGCTACAGGATCAGAATTAGGGGCATGGGGACCTTGCGATATGCCTGAGGACAGTTCATCTCTGCTGTTGAGTTTCTTTTTGCTAATCAAAGGTGGAGGAGAACCATAAGGATAGCTACACGAGAGCGTGGCCCCGCTGACCTGCGACAGCAGCTTCTTCTTTGCCAGGGGTGACATGATGCCTGGATTACCTTTTGAGTACAGCAGCGGTGTGTAACTGAAAGTGGAGTCATCGTTCATGGACCCAGGCAGCTCCTTTTCCTTGAACATGTCAAAGTTCTGCACCACCAGTACTTTGGGCGTTTGCTTTAGTGCGTTGTGGATGTCTTCGTTTCCCAGCTGGTCCACTTTCACCGTGCAGTTTGCAATGTAATCGGCCATCTCTGGCAGCTTCTCATCCTCCATGTCGCTCTGAGCGGGCAGATGGACTGGGAAAGCTGTGAAGGGCATTTCTGGAGGTTCACTTTCTAGGTTGTCAGTAAAAGCTTTGTGTAGTCTTTGTTCAGGCTTTGTGTCTTCCAGGGCATCTGCTGGGGGGTGCAACCGTTTTGTGACAGTGGCATCCAGCACAGTGTCTTCTTCTGGGGACATGGATATACTTGAGAAAGAAGATGAGTGCTGAAGCTCCTCCTTGGCTTTCTCACTGTTGGTGCTGTTTTCTGTCACGTCTGTCTTCTCCAGAGGCAGTGTCCGAGCTGTCTCTGGTAAAAGAGATGGAGGGCCTTGCATGGGTTGTTTCATCTCGCCCACTGTAGGGTGTTCAGGGAAGTTTTTCTGGTCTGCTGATTCTTGATCCTTCTCTTGTTCTGATGAAACCTAATGAAATGATTCAACAGACAGTAGTAAGAATGCAGCGTGTTCTGGTACCCTGTTTGTAAGGTTATGCACACTACACGGTTGGCTACTTTTAGAGAAGGACTTGCCAACCACCTTGCTGGCACGTGAAAGCTCTAACATCAGGTACCAGACTCAAACAAAGAGAATCATCTCCTGGAAATATTACAAAACACTCCATCCTTGTCAGAGTCACAATAAAGCATTTCAAAACAGCAGATGTTTGTAACCTGATGAGAGGCACTGGTGGCTTGATCAGATAGCTAAATGCTGAGGTTATATACTCTTTTAAAATTAATTACGCAAATGCAAAAGAGCAATTTAATGACACAAACTATAAGGCTATAGAAATTTCTCCTGCTAGCCAACTTCACCTAAGAAAACCACACTATTCCTACGCTTTTCCTTCTCTAAAGTCTCTCCAGCATAGCTATCTTAAAATTCAGTGATCACACAGGAGATCATTCACACCCAGTTCTGCATTAAAGTGTGAAAATGATAGAAATGGTATACTAGAAATCCCTATTGTAGGCAGCAAATCACTGCCACAGCTTAACTAGGACACACATTTTTTTATTACCGGATTAAAATGAAGTTGTCAACATTCAGTAAGTGTGTGTGCCCGCTATTACAAACATGGCTTTTATACGTTCTCGTCAATGGGACCGCGGCTCGTTCTGCTCCCCCATTAATACAGCTTGTGTGCACAATTCACACTATTCATCCCATTATGTAGTCGGCTGAACTGTGACCCACAGAGGTCACCAGAGCATCCCATCTGCGATCCAGCTGACTGACAGCCCTTTTCAAAACTGCTGTCACTCTCCTCTGACATGTCGTGGTAGAAGACAGTCATAAAACAGTGGCATTGTGCGACTCCTTTATTATTATTGTTTTCTTTCTTCCTTCATTGTAAGGATAAGACGCATCGAGAAAGTTATCATCTAAATGCTGCTTTATGGTCTGTCGCAGGAGCGGGGAATTGGAGACGGTCCTAACGAGTCTAACCCTCTCAGAGATTTATTTCTTCACAGCTGCTTTTAAATATTCCTGTCTGTTTGGTTGGCCTATTAGTTACAGTGTCTGTTAGTCATCCTAACTTCTTCTTTTTAAACTCATAGCTGTCTTTTGCAGTCAAATACCATCATTAGGTCCTTTACAAAGTACCATCGCTAGTCTTTTGAGCTTATAAAATTACAGGCAAATACCAGACAGATGAGCAAAGCAAGGAGGAGAAAAAAAAAGAGAATCATATTTAATAACTGTACATTCTGCTCTTTGTTTCTGTTAAGCAATACTTTGATTGAAGTTTCAGCTATTGTGAGGAAATGTGCAGTCTAAGGCTAATAGCATTTTGTCTGGTGTCTTGTTACACTGACAATGTCACTGCGATGGCAGGAAAACAGTGAGGAGCACAAAGGCAAATGCAATCCTAATAAATTAAAGTTATATTCTCTCCCTGCATACTTCTAATGGTGCATGAGTTGAACATGCAATTGAGAGGACCACACATTTGTAACTGGATTATCCTTTTCCAGCTCACAGCTTCCAGGCCTCATGAAGAAATGGCTTAAGCAGTGGCTTGGTTGGGGACGTGCCTGCACATTTATGTGGTGGCCGTAGGGCTCTCCCTCAGAGCAATACCCCATCACTGCTGTGCCTGGATGAGGGCTCAGGAATGGGGCTCCACTGCCAGGGCATGGCTGAGGTGTGAGAGACAAGCCTGGCTCCAGCAGACCTGGATTTTGCTCCACCCAAAGGAGCTGAACATCTCCTGCCTGCTACCCTGTTCAGTGCCACATCCTGGGCATGGAGCCCTCCGTATGGCAAAGCACAGATGAGTTCTGGAGCCCTACACCCACCCAGAGGTGAAGCATCCACCCTGCAGCCCCTTCACTGCTCAGGCTCTGCGTGATCACTGACCCCTATGGTGACTGACATGGAGGTTAAGGTCCTTAATGGCCCACCCTGATCAAGTAGGGGCAAGACACGTCTTCCAACCCAGTCAGGGAGGAGACATTAATTTTGCTATAAAAGGTACCATTTTACAATAGGGAACTGCCATAATTGTACATTTTTATTGTCTCGTCTAGGCTCCCTACATTTCCGATAAGCGCAGCTTAGGAACTCTTCCTGCAAACCACACAAAAATAACTTCAGTTTAAACAGCAGGAAGTTTGAGATAGGGAACAACAAAAGCAAGGAAATTCAAAGTGAAGGCTGTTGCTCTGTTGCTGACTTGTTATGTTGGGCTTAGCAGCAGCAGTACAGATAGTGTGTAATGTATCTGCTGATCCAAGACCCTCAATAAATAACTGGGGATGAAGGAATGACAAGGGAAGGGAGCACAAGCTTTCACTTCTCCTTGCTTTGGGCAATTTGTCTTGTAACCTTCCAGTGACTGAAGCACGTTTGTGCCCATTCTCCTCTCCATGTACCTTTTTTAAAATTTTATCCAAACAGGGCTCCCCCTACTTTAAAAGTACAATGCAAGAGAAAAAAAAAAAGTCTCTCTGGGGATTGCTCTTAAATTAGATATTAATGGTACTGTGATCAAGGCCATTTAAAACAAAAATTCTTCTTTGGATGGGAGATTAAATTGTCCTTGTAAGCACAACTTAAAGAGGTAGTGGGACATGAAACCCAAAATTTTCTGTTCTCAAAACTGGTACATGGAGTCTCAGAGGCATCTGTGTTTACAGGTCTTGCATTGTTTTTTTAAAACAATGAGGAGGAGAATTGTTGATAGCTGACTCAATAAAATTTCCAAACAAGTTTAGAAACAGGACTCCTGTACCTGCCAGACGCAATGAAGTCAAAGGAGCAGCCATAGTCTGCCGGGCACGTCATGTGTTTCGACATTCTTTAAATACTTACTTTCACTGCAACGCCTTGAAGGCTGCTGTGATCTGGCAGACTGAGACAGGAAAAGCAACATGTTTTGCAGGGGTTGTGTGTGAGGAGCTTCACCACCTCCTTCACACGGGGCACAAGTGGGGCACAGGAGAGAGTGGGCAGGCTGTGCAAAGGAACGTGCTTAAGTAACACTGGAGCAAAAACCCATTGATTTTGTATCACTTAACAACACTTGAAATTTACCCTAACTTGCAGACAAATACAAATTCTACCATCTATCTTACCCTGTGCTGTGAACATAAAGTCTCTTCCATGAGTGCTGTCCTATGCCTGCAAGTAACATGGCTCTATGTGAAAACTGGGGCCTGCCCATGTGAAGCAGAGTGACGTGATAGGAACCTCTTATGTCTGAATGGGAACCTCAGCTGAAAGCCATCTGCTGCTTGGGAGGGAGAAGTCGATCTCAGGGCTTGGAAGGTGGTTCCCTCAAAATGAGACCTTTTAGTTCAAAAAGAAACTTAGTATAATATAATAAAAATCCTAGGGAGTAATATGTTTTCTGACAGTCATGCATACATCTGTGAGCACAGAAGGCTGATCCAGAGGTTACCATTATAAAAATCAGCTGTGTCCAACAGTTACCACAGTATTATCAACAATATTAGAGGTTCCTGCACCCTATACTTAGATTAGGAAATAACTGTGGTAGTTGTGTGGTTTCCCTTTGGCAGCTGCTGATCTGTTAGTGGTGACCACTGTATAATACAATGAGCAGAACTGGTACTAGTCAGATCCAGCGCTTGGTCCTCTGCCATCCCCGCTGTGCAGTATGCAGCAAACTGGCTGCCATTCGCAGCCCAGAAAAATCCCAGCACAGACAGTATCACAACAGCTGAACTTCCATTGCTGAGCAAACTAAAAGGCCAACTGGTTGGAATTCTCCAGTTTAAATTATGTATTTTATCACTGGATTTCATGTGATTAAAGCTGTGCATTTTTAATTGAAAAACTGAAAAGCAGGGAAGCAACCGACCTCAGATGCATCTTGGGGTTTCTGTGAATTATCTTTTTCCTTCTTGCTCTTTTGGTTTTCATTTTTGATGCGTTTTGTTCCAGACACTTTTGTTTTCGCTTCACCCTCCTGGGAACTGTTATCCTGTTTTCGAGGTTTCACTGGAGGCAGTGGCTTATCTTCCTCTCCTTTAATAAATCTTTCATATGGCAGGATTAATCTAGGGGATTAAGGAACAAATAATTGATCAGGTTTTGCTGTTCTAGCAAAGAAAAAAAATGTATCTACTATGAGCAGTTTACTTAATAAATCCATTTTCTTCCATGCCATAAAAGCAACAGTTTAAACTCTACATCTATAAATCCAAGTATAAGAAATCAATTTATTTGGCAAGATTATCATGTGGCATAAATTCAGTGGAGTTGGAGTTGGTGTGGATCAGCTGTCAGTAACTCCAGATGAGAATATCAGCCATTACGTTTTTGGACTGATTTAAAAAAAAATCCACCATTTATTTTTATTTTCCCTCCCTGAATTTAACAGCATGCAGCAAACTCCAGGAAAACACCTACAAAGCCACAGCCAACTCAGTAACAGCTAGACAATTTCCAGGCTGGTGGTTCCCTTGAGTGCAAGGGCAGTGGCGGGAAGGTGGCAGGAGCCAGCAGAGCTGGGCTGCAGGAGCCCAACACCGGTGGGGACAGCACCCGCCCCACCGTCACCAGCATCAGCCAGCGCCAGCCGCGCAAGGCACCCCTGCCTTCACCAGGGAGCCTTTTTTTAAGGAAGAAGGGGAGAGGAGAAGAGTTAAAAATGAAGGAATTCTTCACTGTGGAACAGTCTGCCCACAAAGTGCACGAAATCGCTTTAAAAACACAAGGAAGGAACACAAACAAAAAATACCCTCCCCTGAAAGCATCAAACACACCGAGTTTTAATCTCTCTGTTTTCCCTTTGCAATTCTTGATCTGAAAGGAAAAATAACTGATATAATTAAAAGGGATGGATTGCATTACAATCTCAGTTTCAACTTCAGTGATTAAAGTTTTTATAATGCATTTTGGTATGATTAATGACTCACTGTGGGATTAATATGAGACTCAGACTTTAAAAATATGAACTTTAATACAGCAAACATAATTTGTTAAAAAAAAAAAAAGACAAGTCGACTCTATGAAGAAAATGTACTTTGCTTATAAACAACATAAATCTGCTCAAATACCAGGAATCCTTAATTATCTTTAATCTAAGACTCCAAGGCAGAAACCTCTTTGGTTCAGATATTCGTTTGTTATCCTAGAATCAGTTTCTAAGCATGCAATTTTGATTTACATACTTAGATGTTCAAACACAGTTTGGGCTTAAGAGAGCAGAAATTAGATTGCTCGTGATCATAATATTTTACATTTTAATAAAATACAACATAAATTATGTTAAAATATAAACCTAATTTATGCTATATTAGAAACAAAATTCATTAACTGAGCATGCTCTGACATGGTATGTGCAAAGAGGCGTGAATAATACTTTCTAGCCCTGAATTTGGCAGGGCTCCAGTAATGAAGCTAAGCAGAGCCCACAGGGAATATTCATCTTCAGATCCCATTACAAACTGAGTTTAAACATGTTACAGCTGCTAAAACTGGAAACTGCTCCCTCTATGCAAACTTAGCAAAATAATACGTAGTTGCCAAATACCTGCTTCCCACTGTAATATTACAGTTAATGTTTATATAATAAAAAGCATAACTAAGCAGAAGAAGAAAAAAATAATCCTGTTCATACTTGAGGCTGCTACATTTCATTCGCAAAGCGCAAATATTGGTGAAAACACCGAATTCCCCCCCGTGCTGCACAAAGCACTTTGGCCTTCACTAGAGGCAAGGTTGGGTTTCACACAGGGCAGTGCCGAGGCCACTCTGCCATGTGTTAAATATTTAAAACCGCTTTTAATAAAAACACATTTTATTACAATAATTGTTAGCACTGCGAGGGGAGTGTTTGACTTTGTTTTGTTTCCATGGGAACACGTCGCCCATTAAAAATCTACATATTCCATCCGTAAAGGTTTCAGACGCTGTCCGGTGCCTCATGGGAGACGGAGATGCTCCCAGCCCCAGGAACGAGCCTTTCCCTGGAAGATGCCCAGTGATTAACCCGGTGGCTACGGCTGGGCCACGAGCAAGGCCCGGGCCGACGCGATTAATCACCGCTCGCGTGCTCTCCGCTGAGCCTTGTAGGGTAACGCGGGACCCAAACTCCTCCTCCTGCCTCTGCACCTCACCAGAACTCATTAGCTTGGGTGCTAATTAGTAACCGTGGCTTAAATTTCCTTTTCTGATCTTAAGGGTTCATGTGGGAGTACAAGGTTTTCATTTTAGTTATTTTTCACTGAGCTCAGCAGTTGGCAGGCCGACAGCAGTAAAAATACATTTCACATAGCCGGTCAGCGGCCTGGAGCCAGCGGCAGGAAATCTGGAATTAAATGTTTCATGTATCGGGGAGGCGGCATGACTAAGGTAAAACTGAGTCAAAACACAAGGATGGCTTGTTCTAGGATTTTCCCCTCCTCGTTTCAAAGGAGGGCCGGCCAAGGTGGCTTTTGGGGGCGGCTGGCGAGGAGCCGGGCAGGAACGCGGGCTGCGAGACCCCAGGGAGCAGCACCGAGCTGAGCAGCACCAGCAATTGCCGCTTCACGTAGAGATTTCCGTCGGTTGCAATTTTCACTGAATGTTTTTTCAGTTATCCTGTCATGGTACAAC
The DNA here is from genome assembly GCA_013397915.1 of Daphoenositta chrysoptera. Classification (NCBI taxonomy): domain Eukaryota; kingdom Metazoa; phylum Chordata; class Aves; order Passeriformes; genus Daphoenositta; species Daphoenositta chrysoptera. Next base: position 17,036 of record VZRO01005925.1, read on the forward strand.
ACAATTACCCACAGGATATGATCTTATCATTTGATTATTAGAAGTTTTTATAGCGCAGGAGTAATAAAGCTAATACAGCTCTCGGAACATGTAAGCAGCCGGCTCACATGCCATGAAAGCAGCCGGCTTAGCCAATTTAAGGTCAATATTGCCCAACACCGGAAGAATGTGATCTGCTCTTAGCCAAATAGTTTAGCAGAATGTGACATGTCTGAAACCAGCACGAGATTTTTTTTTTTTGGTCAAATATTTGCAGTGCAGGTAAGATTTAATCAATCTTTGCGCAAGGAGAGGTAAAGACAACGTCCAAAAAACTGGATCCAAATACCTCGAATGTATCATATGTTGGAAACAACAACCATGTTTTCAGTCGCTTTGAACTGTGGCTGTACTTCCCGACAGGAGGGGAAGTATCAAAAGTATTCATAAAAAAGGAAAAGAGGGGGAATATTTTGTGGTCTGAAGAATATTTACTTGTAAAGCCTGCGAGAGGACCAAATAAAAGGGTCTTTATCATGATCAAGATTCCAATATTAAGATTAATAAAATGTATTATTTATAAGTCAATTAACATAAATAGAATATGTAAGCACTAGTGTATTAAAAAAATCTTTCCACAGGCAGCAGATTTTTAGCAGCATGAGGTTTTTTTTTTTTTCCTGGAATAATACAAGAATAACATTTTCCAGCCAAGAGCAGAAACAGTAGGGGAGTCTTTGCTATCACAGGGCTTCTTATTAAATTCAGTCACTGTGAAAAGCCAGTCTTTTTCCTTTTTTCTTTTTATTTTTTTAAAATAAAGACAACTTAAAATCAATACAAGTTAGATTAACAAATCAGTACTATACTAATCCTGATTTATTACAATCGGCAATATTAAGTTTAATCACGTATAAACTGCTACTCAAAAAAAGATTTTCCTTTACTAAGTCCTGAATTAAATAATGGTGCAGTGTACTGAGTTTTTAGATCTGCATCATCTGATATTATGAAAAATTCAATGTACTTCTCTGCAGCAGATGTCAGAGGTCAGCAAATCTATTACAGTAATGTAAGTAATCTGGCTTTCTGCCAACCGTTTTTTAAAAAACACTGAAGCAGATAATTTTATATTTACAAATTCTAAAATCCTCCAGGGACTAAATCTCTTTCCCCACAAAAAGCAGAAACTTCACATTAGAGAAATGTGTTTCACAGTATATCAAACATGTCTTCATCATTAGCATTTCATAAAAAGAAAAAAAAACCCCTTAATCTTTATTAGTCAACATTTATTTTCTCAGCTACAGAACTAAGAATACAAGATTTCATCTGAGCCAGTAACCACTACATGTATTGATTATGCAGAATGAATGACTTTTTTGGCCCGACTGCTTCACAGGACACATGAGAGCACATCTATTTATAGGCATGATAAAAAAAGTAGTTACAATAATGCAAAGGATCTGACCAGCCCAGAAAGAGGAAGGAAATTAAATGTTAAGGCTGCCAGTTTCCTCTTTAATTCTCCCTACTGTGTATGAATATGACGGGGCTCTGGGGCTGGGGAGGAACCATATGCCCAGGACACACAGGGTGATGCAAGAAAAGGAGGCAGCTCAGCACAACCCCTGCAGTATTTTTTTTTTATCGCTGTTTCAGTGTTTATTTTTGTTTTCTTTCTGGCAGAATAAAATATTTCAGCATGTCTCCCATTGACATCACTGTACTTTCTCAAGGGCTCCAAGCCCAACACAAAATAGGATGCACTGGAGCCTCTCAGCCACAAGAATAATCTTGGAAGGACTTAAAATACCAAAGTCCATTTCTTGGGAGATGTTGCCCCATTCTCATGCTTGGCCAGGTTAAGGAGGCTAATTGCAACAGGAATGGAAAATGATTTAAATTTGCACCACCAGATGAATACAGCAACCAGTTAACCCGTGGAACTCACTGCCAATGGATATCTTGGGGCCAAGGGATTAGTGAGATTATGCAAGGATTAGATGCTAATGTAAATCATGAGAACATTAAGCTGTTAGAGCTTCAAAAATGCTGAAAAGGGACAGGCAATAGTGGTAGGAATTTGGGAAACACTTTCCTCCTGAGCACGTCAGGCCATGGTGGCTCCAACTCCTCACTCTGCGGGCACTACCAGAGCTGGGGGACAAGACAGCCGCTTTCTCCAGTCCAAGAGGGCACCCATCTGCTCCAGGATGTCCTCACAGCACCCAGGGAGAGCTGCCTGCAGCCCCTGCAGCCAGAGGGTTTGAGTGCAGGGCTGGGACAGCCCCTGTGGTGCAAATGGGCCCCCATCAGTAACCTCAGTGAGAGAAACCTAATTCTTTCCCCCAGAAAGTCAGTGGCAAAACATTCAGCTGTTTTAAGGGACCAGCAGGAATGAATGCCTGAGCTTTGATCCTAAGAGAAGTCTTGTCTTTTTTACCCTGTTGCTTTTCAAAAGCATCAATCTTAGAGCACTGGTCCAGTGTAGGTGAGGGAACAATGAGGGAAACCTTCAACAACAATCAGTTGGTGGGGATAGCCAGGAGCAGGAGGCAGCTGTCCTGTGCACCAGCAACACATTCCCAGCAAAGAGGGGAGAGGAATAACCCAGACTTTAAGGTTTCAGCCTGTTTTCCCAATTGGGAATATAAAATACATTGAGGAAATGAAGCAGTGTGTTCCTGAAGTCTGATTTCCCTGGATTGCATTGTACAATGCAGGGGTTATGAAAGCAAGCCTCACGTGCTTTTGTGCAAAACACAATAGCAATGGTTTTATTTGCATTTGTCTGAAGTACAAAACTGGCATGTATTTTATCAGCAAAGACAAAATATGTTGAAGTTCAATTTTCTTTCCAAAGAACTTTCCTTCCTTAAAGAAATAGCTCTTTCATCCTTTCAACAACAACTTTCCTCACAGCCCACTGGGAGTGCTGGTGGGTAATGAGAATGGCTTACTGCTGAAAGGTGGGAACGGCACTGCTCTAAGAGAATTCAAAGACACTTTGTTTTAAGTAAACTGGAAATTAGTGACATTACAAACACAGCTGTTGATTTAGCTGCATAGCCCAGCGAGGCAAGCTCAGGCACTCCTGATCCTAGGGCTCAGCAGGGGGGGATGAACAACTCCAGGCTTATGCCTTTGGTGCAGATGTACTGCAAGGAAAAGAGCAAAGGAAGGGTGGTGGGCACAGAGCAGCTTCCCCAGGTCACTACCAAAACAAGACTCTGGTTTGACCATAGTCACCATTTCTGCATCTAAAGGCAGACATGCATTTTGTTTGGTAGGTCCATGGAGTCCCTGCAATGCTTGGTCCCTTATCCTCAGAACAAGCTTACAGATGCCATTTTGCATGGCCTGTGGGGTGCAGGGCTCCTGGCAGGACTCCAAAATCCTGCCGACCCTCCCTGGGAGCTCTGAGTCACATCTATATTGCAGAAAGCTGAACAAACTAGGGGCATTCTCTTTCATGTTAACAAAAACCTGAAGTACAAGGTGGAGATTCTCAGCAGTGCTGGGCAATCTGAGGGAAAAGATCTTACTCTCCATCTTTGGTGCTGCTCCTGCAAAAGAGAATGGCACACCTCCCACTGACTGTGCAGCACCCTCCTGGGGCAACTCAGCTCCCAGCAAGGAAAAGGGGCTTGTCCCCTTGTGGCAAGTCTGTCCCTGCTCCTGGATGTCAAGAAATGAGATTACCATGTGTGACACTGACCGGCTCCAGGCGCTGAGCTGGAGTGCTGGGACCCCAAAGCCCTGGGCACCGCAGGGCCTCAGCATCCAGTAGGTGCCAACGCAGGTGTGGCATGGCAGGCACGCCTGGCAAGGGCCTCTCTGCTCGGGTGACAACCCACCCAGCAGCACACTGCATGCCCCAATTCTGCTGGCACAAACTCCTGGGTGAAAGGAGGGATGTAGGTGGGAAAACAATTCCCCACCAGGAGAGAGATCATCTGCGTGTGGGCACTCAAAGGCAGTGCCCGACTGTCCAGCACTTTGCACTCAAGGACTCCTGCTGACTCCAGTGCTGGCCAGTAAGTCTCTGAGGCTGAAACCCCAGAAATTTTGAAAAAAATGCATGTTCTCAGATGTTTTGAATGGACAGCTAGGGATCTGTTTTAATGGTAAACAATTACATTCCTCTGTCATCTGATACTTTTTAAATTTTGGGGAGGGGGGAAGCTTTCTGAATTTTCAATAGTTCCTTTGTTAAAGCATCTGTTACTCACATAATTGAAAAGATGTTTGTTCAGTGGTATGCTTGAGAGTACAGTTATTTAATCTTAATGATAAAGCCCCGAGGGCAGAAAATCATAAGTAGAAACCTCTTGTTATTTATCAAAAAGAAAAAAAAAAACAACAACCAAAAACCCAGGAAAAGAAAGAGAGAACTGAGACACCTCATCTATCTTCAAGCTTAAATTTGTGCTTGATGGAAAACTATTGAGACAATTTGCAACTTGCGAAGTTTTCTGGGAGTCTGGGACTAGCTGAAGTGTGAGGGGGGCAGGGAAGTGGGGTGAAGATAAAAATAAAACAAGGAGAGAAAACTGTTGCTTGGCAAGTTTTTTTGGGTCAAACAAAGAGCTAGTTGTAGTTTACAGCATGACATAACATTTGATTAATTTTTGCCTGGGGATGTTTTCACACTTAACAGTGTAAATCAAAACCTTCTATTAATTACAATGTGTATAAAAAGATAACCATAAGCAATTTCATGTAGATGCTATACTAGCCCCCTATTTTTTGTTCCCTCTAAAGACTGGCTGTTATTTCCTGCAGAACTCCACTGAAATGCTTACATGTTACGAAAGTTATCCAAACGCTTTAGAAAACCAAACAGCATTTGCATGGAACACAGGGCTCTCCTGCATATTGAATTACTGCACAATATCCTTAGGGTAGACAGACTTTACGGCTGTTAAAGGGAAACTGTGTAAGGGACTTATTTTGACCTGCCTTGTGTTTCTGATCATATATAATTTTTATTTGGGCGATTTAGAAAGAAAAATGGCAAAATGGGCTCTGAACTGTACAAGACACTGCGTCTCCTGAAGTTTAGTCCCCTGGTAAGGGACAGATGTGCAGGGTCCTCTGCAAGTGCCCAGGTGCCAACACCCATAGCCAGAATAAAACCCTCTGCAGGTCAGTGTCCGAAGCGTGGGCCCAGCCACCCTGGCCCACTGTGAAGAACTACAACCCATCCCACCTACCTGCTCCTCTTCAAGTCCCAGGTGGCTGTGGCTCTGCAGAATAATTTCCCACTCAGCTGCCTTAATTTTGTGAGAGCACAAGGCCTAATAAATCCCTCTCCAGCTGGGTCTGACCAGGACAGACTGGTTTTTGAAATGCTAGTAACTCATGAGGGCCAGCACACAAGACACGCTGCTGAAGAGCAGGACTCAGGCCATGGGGTTCTCTGGGTCCATCCTTGCTGGAGACCCCAAGGGAGCCCAGCTTCCTGCAGCACCGAAAAAGGCCAGGAAGCTACTGGTCTATGGTACCATCCAGCTGCCTGCCACGACACCAGAGAAGCCAAGGAGAGTTACTCTCATGCCACTGCACACCACAAGTCCCCAGCGCATGTGTGTTTGTGCACAGCTTGTGCACAGGAATTGCTCTGGAGGAAACCAAGATGAATTACAGCCAGACTTGGAGACAGAAAAAGGCCCCAATAGGCAATTACTAGTATTTTTGTTTTGTTCAGTGCATTTTATTGGGAACTTTTTATACCTTGCACACTAAACTAGCAGGTTGGGTTGTTTGGTTTGCTTTTTGGTGGGGGGACGGACAGTGGTGTAATATTTACAAAAAATCCCTAACAACAACGTCATCAGCACTGCAGAAATACAGCCTAGTGCTCATGCCAGAAATTCAAAGCTGCCGATCATGTGTTTTGTGTAAAAGCGAAAAGAAACCTCAAACACTGCATGTGAAAACCACATCTGCATTATTAGGGGAAGGCAGCACGGAGCAGAGTGCTTCGCAGGAAAGTAGCCGTTTCTGAGGGTTTCTTGGTAAGAGAGAGATGCAGGGTACTGACAAGGGCTGTAAGAATTTCACAGGAACGGTGCAGGCTGAATCAGCTCATGCCAACCACACACGCCTCAGGCTGCCTGTGCTCGTGAAAGGTAAGTGCATTAGAGGAGCACAAATGAAGAAAGTAACGACCAAAACAACGCCACCTCATAAGCTCTGTACGGTCCAAGTCGTGCACAGAGCAACAGCCTCATGATGGGAAAACATTAATGCTTTTTATATTGGTAATCATCTGTAACATGAGCAATTAAGTACAGTACTAATGGACTATAGCCAAGAGCCTGGTACTAATATTAAAAACTGACAGAGATGAATAGGTTTGGAAGAAAAACTAGGCTGACAAAGACATTTTTATGAAGTGCTTGGGCCTATTTGGAATAACCCAATCAGAGGCAGGTCCAGACCAGCCATGCCTACAGTGACAATAACGCATTCATTGGCATTATGCGATGCCTGCTATGCTTTAAATAAAAACACCCATTGCTTCTACTCAGAAACCTGCACTTTCATTATTATACTCATTAATAAAACAAAAGTTGTCTAACTAATATACAAATAACACTTACTGAAACACTGGCAGCCTTGCCTTATTTTAAAATGAAAACAGTTACTGGAAACACGAACCATATAACATGATAAATGAATCAGTTGAAAATGCACACAGAACCTTTCTTTCCCTTTTACCAGGGAAACAAAGCAAACACGTTCCCAACCGAAGCACTCTACCAACCTATAGCACACCAGCAGCTACCACCACAAGCCCTGCTCCAGACAGCAGGGTGCAGAGGAATACATGCCCCAAAGCCTTTAAATCTGGCTTTGTTTCAGCTTTTACCATCCTCAGTATCATGAATCTGCAGCCACATGGTGGCTTTGCTGAGGTTATAAACACCTTTAGAGAAAGCAGTATTTCTTCACTGGATTTGATAGACAGAGAGACAATTTTGCCCTCTCCAATGCTTCTATTTTGTGCCTGGGTTGTTTGTTTGTTTGTTTGTTTGCTTGTTGTTAATGGTTTTTTTCTCTCTCTCTTTTTGCCCTTTGAAATTGTGTGTAAAACTCCACCTTGCAAAGAGGAACTTGGAGAGGGCTGGAAGGTGGGATGCAGTGCCTGAAGTGGGACATATGTGCCATTCCACTCCTCAGCATCCTAGGGATGTCACTGAAGGGTGGCTACCACCTGAACAGCCTTGACGAGCTAAAGCTGATGCAAACAGCCAGCAGCTTCTCTTGGGAGAGAGCTGGTTAATGCAACGTGGATGCCCTTGAGATCCAGTTGTAGAGATGAATGGCAAGGCTAAGTCAAACAGCAGCAGGGCCAGTGAAGTCAGGGAACTGCCTGCTCTGCCTCCAGTAAGCAAGGAAAGGCCAGTGGGATTCAGAAAGGAAAAATCATGAGATTTACTCATTTGCTTTCCAGTTTAATTCAATTTCCAGTTTAGCTGTACAGCTCACCTTCAAGTTTGAAAATGTATGTGTGTCCTGAATCATGAGTGTGTGTATGCCTGCACTGCAGTTCTAGTTTTAGATTAAATGTCATCTGAGCACTTTGGCTATAAATGAGCATTACATTTACAGGTGCTGTAGTTAGAATTACCAGCTGAAACAAACCATGACAATTTCGTTTAGTTTTTTTCCAAGTCTGAGGCTTAATACAGCTTTCCTGTGGTGGAAAAAAAGCATCTAACACTAGAAAAGTAGAGAGTGGATGAGTCACCGAGGTTTTTTGTATCGTGTTTTTTGGTTTTTCAGACCAGATTTAGTAAAGCACATTTTAGGTAAGATCAGGGCTAACCTAAAAATCCTGCAAGACTTTTTCTCCAAATGCCATCTTCTGATAGCCTACCAGGCATGTGGAAAATAGGTGCTGCCTCATATCAGACCTAATCCAGAACTACGTGATAGACTGGCATCCACGAACTCATATTTGAGTTCTTCAGTGTATTATCTAACCATAAACTAGAAGACTCGTTCCTCAGACCAGGTCAAGTCAAGCAGAACTGCTTTTGGGTAGGCTGGAAAGGCTTTTCAGTCTGGAAGGTACCACAAGTCTGCTGAGGTTTTCCAGTGAGCACAACGGGTTTGGTGGCCCTTCACAGCATACCCAAGTAACTGCTGAGTCAGTCACACACGAGCCTCTATGCATGGGAGTGCAATGCAAGGGTTTTGCATGTAAAAAAAAAACCAAACCATTAGCATTAAACATTGTCAGGAAAGCAGAAGAGAGAGACGGGTTTACAGAATATTTGTGAATGGCTCATTTACTTTTCCACAACTACAAGAGATGTGCTCTCTCAGTGACTCTAGGGTTTCAGCACAGAGCTCAGCAATGGTCCCTCTGCAACCCAAACCCACAGAGACCTAATGCTTACGTGTGCCTGAGTCTCCCCTGTCAAATAACATCCCCCAAAGAACATCTGGTGAGGGAAGAGCCAGACTGCCTGTTGGAAACCCATCAGCTGGCTTGGGTGCAAGAGGAAGCTCTGAGACTTTCAGGGCTATAATGATGGGGGGAAGAGCTGCATACCCACAATCTGATGAGTCAATAAAACAATCTATAACATTTGTCTGCAACGCAAAGGCAGGGAAAAGCCCCATCTGACGTGCACAGCAACTCACTCACTTCACTCTGCTGCTTGGCTCAAACTCCAGAAAGCTTCTAACATTTATAATGACATTCATTACATGCAACTCCTCTGTGCACCCAAGCCCTTCTGCTGGAGATCTCTCCTGTAAATGAGGACAATCAAATCCCCCACCCTCCATGAGGATGGCAGAATCTTCCTTGGAGAGGCCGACACTAAGATAAGGACAGAAACTGCCCACTGAGCACAGCTCTGCTGTGCCACCTTTTACACAGGCAAGTACCATCTCTTCCTGAGCCCAGGAAAGTAACTTGTTTATGCCCAGAACAAGAGACTGAATTTCCTTATCTGAGCTGAAAATTGCTGAGCTTTTATTCACATTTGCTTGTTTAAGGAAAAAAAAAAAAAATGAAGAAAAAGAAAAAAAAAAGATAAAAGAAGAAAGAAAAGGAAAGAAAAAGCCCCAAGAGTTGTTTCTAAAAACCAAACCAAAACAACATTCCAGCTCCAGTATTTTATTCAATGTGTGCTGGCTTCACAAGCACTGGAAGTTATTATCTACATGGGAAGAATAAGAAATCAACAGTTCTGACCAGCAACAATGGCTGCAGAGAAAGAGTGTTTGGCAGCAGCTCGCAGGCAGGGAGGAGGGAAGGAATGCAATGAAGAAGAGGAATGCAACGCTCTGCATGACCTACAACATTAACAGCACCCTGCATTGTGGGCCACCCCATTATTTTGATCAAAACCACAATTTGCTTAATTGGTATTCCTAAAAACGACAGAACACAAGTGTTTGCATCAATTAGCTGCCATTTCTTATTTTTCATTGAGTATGTTTTCCTCAATTTTTCAGCTTCTTTTAACTGAAAAGCTGTTGCAAAAATTAAGATATATACCAAAGAAAAATCAGATGCTTGTTTTATTTATTTAGTCACTGGAGACAGACACTCTGGTTTAAATTACAATGGATTATCTGACTAAACTGTTGGGGGAATATTTACTAAATCTTTAAGACGACTCTCTCTTTATCTAATTCTTTTTAAAACGCTTTGAAGGCTTTCCAAATTAATTTTTTCATTATTAAACAAGCATTTCAGATTTGTTATCTTACCTTTCATAATGTCTGCGAGTACATGTAGCAGCACTTGTGCTTCCAGGGTTACCACCTAATTCATCATAAATATGTTTCCATTGTCGACGGGCTGTTATCTGTAAAAATGGCAATGGAAAATTTAATCTTGCATCTTTACAGATTCTACAGTGTTTGAGTTCACAACAACAAATGCATGTATGACACTTTCAGAACAGCATGTACTACAAGCACTATAAAAGCCCCTACAGAATATATAGAGTACACAGAGCTTTGGGTGTCTTTTTCTTTTTGTAAGTTAACACTATGTCTGTTTTCTTTCTCTCTAAAATGGAGTGATCTGACTGATTCATTATCAAGTCACAAGCAATACAGACTCACAAAAGAGAATCTCAATCAATATAGGGTCATTAACCATCAGAAGTTATGCAGACAAATCCCACGGTGAATTATGAAAATGAAGCACAAACCCTACTCAGCACAAATAATGATTACACAGTTATTTTAACTGAATTAGAGAAAATAAATCTGCTACAAAACCCAAATCCACCACAGAATTCTGTAAATCCACAAAACCATAGTCCGTAACTTTATATGTTACAAGCTGTTTATTTTTATCCATTTATGTCTGTAAAATATATAGATCAAATACTAATGAAATCTTAACGTACTCCAATGTTAATATTTGAGCTATGTACTTTATTGGACCGTGCTGATGAAAATAAACATCTTGTAACATATTGAGTTGCATACCACGGTTCTGTTTTTTTTGTACAGAAATTAGGATTATACAGAATAACAGATGGAAGACCTGGCAAAAGGATTGTTTCTGAATACCACTTCATTATTTTATATATTCCACTATATTTGAAAAAGGAAGAAAAACAGGAATAGGACAAGCACAACAGATCACCCTTGTTTGCCTGCAGCTCATAAAGAAGGCCGGTAGAAAACTGTGGGGGCAATTTGGGGAGAATTTTGTCATTTTCTGTGGAATGCTGTGGATTTTAATATATTCAGCCCTGAAGGCTTCTTTGGAGTTACCCACAGAGCAGTCAATGGTGTTTACTGAGAAGCTAAAGGCAGAAATCAGAAGAAAACAAATATTACAACTTGCAATCTGAGGCCTGTAATTTTAATCTAAACAAGAGGAGATAGGTACCATCATTAAATACCACAGGGTAAGAGGTGTTTCTGCTTCACTCAATATAAAGGGAAAATCCTTCCTTCGCAGAAATTATTCTTCAAAGCCAAAAGCATGGCTGGAGTCTTATAATTTGATAATGTTACAATTTCTTCAAATTTTGTTTGCAGAATTCTCTAGAAAACAGCAATAGCTTTAACTCACTATTAGCACCTGAGCACAGATTGCACCTATAGAGACTTCTGAGAAAAAAAAGGTGTTTTATCTTAAACCTTATATAAAGCTAAATGAACTGACTTCATTCACTAATTTTATTTTCTGTCTTTTATAATAAACCCAGAGACTACTAGCACAACGTTTCAAGCAATTAAAGGATAAATTCTGCACAAATAAATATTTAAATATAAATCAAACACTCATCTGATGGTAAGGTTCATCTTAAAACTTTTTTGTTTCAGTTCTTATGCTGTCTCTTCCCCAGGCTACTACCCACACTTATTATTGCTACTTAAGTGCTTGAAGAACCAGAGTCCTAATGAGCCATAAAGAACATCACATCCTGAGAATATGAATGGATGCTTCTTATGCAACCCAAGAGGTCAGATGAGAGCTGGACCAAGTACTCTGCTGTGGAGGAATGCCTGGATGGGAAGCCACCTCTGGTCCTGCCTCCCACATTCCACCAGTCCTCAGGACAGGCAGAGGACGAGGTGTGGCCAGACAGCCCTTGCCTTCTTGTAGCTCCCAAAAAATCATAGATCCCTTGAGGACTGCTGCAATCGAGCCTCTGGCAGGCTCACAGATGGGGGAACGAAGGTGCACGAAGCTGCTCTGGGGTCTGTGCTCTGGCCCTCTGACAAACACAACCTGGCTGGGCTTGCAAGGCTGTCCAGGGCCTGAAGCCTTGGGTAAGAACAGTGATGCTGTGCAGAAACTTTAAATGAAAGCAAGGATTAGTTAGCAGGAGGACTACTGTAAGTCCCCCTTATAAACATCCTGATGTGACTAAGAAGCATGGTCTCCATTTTCAAAAGGAAAACTTTAGAGCCTTAGTCTCATTTACCATGAGCTGACTCAAGAGTTCATACTCAAGCTGGAGCACTAGTAAACATAACTAACTTTAAGGGGAAAAGTGAATCCCTTTGAAGTCCCTGGATAATTTTTGGTGTCTTTTTCCTCTAAGCTGCTTAGAATAATAGTATTTTCACAAACATTTGCCCAGCTTTATCCAATTCTACATCTGCAATGGACCAGAGCTCCTTGGCAATTAGCTGAGTTGTGCCCTCCCACATACAGAGCTAAGTTTAAATTTGACATTCTCTGAAACAATTGTTATTCTAACAAAGCCTGGGGTTGAGTTTTCCCCTGCTCTGGAAAGTTTATTTTTTATGCTTAATAAACTTCAAAGGACTAAAGGAACTGATTAATTACATCCTTAAACAATCTGAACAAAATGCTTCACTGAGGAAGCTGCACCGTTGTCATGCAGGGCAGCACTGCTAAAGCTGGATGCCCATGCTGACCATATCCAAACTGAGGACTGCCTTCCTTTCTCATACAAGTTCTTCCCAGCCACCTCAGTGACCAAACTTCCCAAGGAGTCAGGAAAGGGTAACGCTTGGCAATGCTTTGCTTATGGTTGTGGTTCCTACCAAAAATGTCTGCCTCTGCTGCTTTAGTCTTCTGATTTGTTTTTACTTACTCCTAAAAGCATACACATTGCTCCCAGTGCCTGCCATGTTTCTGGAAGTGCAGGATGGTCCAGGCTCACCCATTAATCAAGGTGATTTCACAAGCAAGTGTCATCTCTGACAGCTTCACATTCCAATGCTGGCTTTAGTTTTAAAGCAGCCTTCTGGGTTGCAGAGCCCTACTGTAATTTGCTCCAACACACAGCTTCAAAATCCTTAAGCTGGGCCCACTGGAAGTCAGCACCTTTGAAAACCTCTGTGACATCTTTCCCAACCAACAGAAATCAGAGTTAAGCAAGAGACTGGCCTGGCCAGGGACCTAAGAGCAAATCTGATCTGGTTCCTATAAGCACAGTATTATACAGTGTCTGGTAGTCAAGAAAAAACAAATAAAAGCAATGATCTTATCTATTAAAGCAGAAGACTGTTTACACACATGCTTTTAATGGTGTCTTCTGCTTTGAGAAATCTTAAATTCTTCTGCACTGCAATCCCAGCTCCCTTCCTTGTGAAAGGCTTCTTGCTTATTTCCTGCTGCAAACATAATGGGGGATTTTCTGGTCATGGTACATGATGTTCACAGCTCTCTTCAGAGCTCTGGGTATTAGCTCTGTATGAAACAAACCCAGTTAGCTCTGCATTCCACTGATACACCAGTTTCTTCGGGCCTGCCCAGACACAGGACTGTTGTATGTGTCAATCACTAATTTTTAAAAACTAAAGCCTTTATTGTTGCTTCTAGGAGGCAGCAGCTAAATGGGATCCCACTGACCTTTGGCAAAATCTAAGCTGCTACACACTGAAGGTTAAGCTCCACCTAACTTTCTTTTTACCCTTTATCTTTCTAAGACATCTCCAGGTAGAGTCCATTCAGCAGCACAGCCTTCTGCAAACATGCCAAGGCACTCCTTTTATGTTGGCTGAAAAGGAAAAATGCTACTTCACAACTTGCCAAGGACAACTGTTTAGGTAAGTCCTGGAAGTTTCCCATCTATGAACATCTGCACCTTTTACTCACTTAACTTAGGGTGACTGAGAGAATTCCAGGCAACGGCTGTTAAATGCCCCTGCAGCTGAGCCCCCTACAACATGGCATTGTTTCATATTTCATCCAGCAATTTGGGGACATTTAAAATCATTCATGCTGTGAAGGTCTGCTATAGAGAGTGCTTTCCAATGCACTCTCCTATTATTAGTAACAAAGATGCTCATCTCACATATCTTTGTTTAAGAGAAATATGATTCCACCAACTACAAAGAGACAGCTTCATCTGCTAGGGCCTTAAACCAGTTTGTATGGGTTGCTATTTTTGTTAAGCCTGTATTACGTTCAACAAGTACAAGGGAGTGTGGTATTACACAGTTATAGATGACAACTAACTAAGAATTAGTAATCAAAGGGAGGAGAAATTACTCTCCTAAGTACTCTAAATGGAGAGCCCTTTAAATATGACACACAATCACAACTTGACACTATTAGATATCCTGTATGTATATACCATATGCAAAGGTAATGCTCCCTGTCAAGCCTCACTGGATCCATTCCAGCCCCTGACAGGGGGAAGTCAGATGGCTAAGAAAGTTCTCTGCATCTCAGATCCAATCCCTGGCTGTTCTCAGTCACTTTTAGATCCTTAACTGACAGGACTGGACTCAAAAATCTTGCACTCTTTTGTGAACCTGTGCAGAAGCTGAAACATGCTGCATATGATCCATGCTTGTTTCTCAAAATTGTTTTTTAGACTCCATTGAAACATCTACGTATGAACAAAGTGGGCGAGGCAGTGGATAAAATTAAAAATGGGCAGACTAATTGTTCTGCCAAATTAAAGGATGTAAAGTTTGCAACTGCTTTAACTGGGAAGGTTTCTATGCTTGTAAAAAAATTATCATCTGACCACTTTAAGCTTCCACATGTCATTTTAACCAATCTTTTACCTGCTTCCTGTTCATAAAATGGTTGTCACATGTTGAAGTCAAATATCTACTTTCAAATATTACTTTCTTTACAATATTTCCAAGAGAAAAGACCTATTTCTATCTCAATGCACAAACCAGAAACTTGTGAAATTTTAAAACAAATTAGACTATGAAGCCCTTGTAATGGACAAATGGTTTGCTCAAGTCAGATGGAAGGAGCCATTGAGATAAATGCACATTAAACAGAGCAGGCTGGAGAAAGCTGTTGCACTCCATAACATCTCCTCATCAATAGATGGTGGCACTGTGTGTGAGAGTGGTGGATTCTGCTCAACATTGAGTTACGGCACTCACTTGAAATTTCTGCTTCTAAGTAGACCTGCCTAAGATCCTAGAACTGATAACTGAGGGCCATGTCACTCCTACCATCCACTGGCTTGTGAAAAATGAAACAAATAAAACACAAAAGCTTCTCAGCAGTGCTTGCCATTATAAAATACATACAAACGAATGCAGTTGGTAAACTCAATGAATATAAACTAGCCATAAAATAATAAAACCCAGGGTGTGCACAGGTCAAAGTATTGCAACAGCTATCGATAAAATACTCAGGGAATTTAAAGCAAAGGCAGATCCATATTGAGGATGAGACTGTTAACAGAAGGGAATGAGGTCAGGAAACCTCATACTCCATATACAACTTAAATTGCATCACAACAGTCCTCCCAACTTCAGCTTGCCTTCAAAGAGCACAGACACCACTCACATCACAAAAACAGGATCAGGCCCATCATTTCAGACAGTCACACTCCAACCAAAGCTGGGCTCACGGCTATGTCAGAGGGTATGAGCTGTGCTTGCCTTGCCATTTACTGAACAGCAAGCAATTGCTTAGTTTACTCTCTATGAAGAATAAGCACTGCTGGTACATTTTCATTCAAGGTGACAAATGCCCCTAAACAACAGAGAACATCTGTCATCAAGAAAAGGACAGGAGCTTTGAGACAAATGTGGACTGAAGCTACTCTGGCTGACATTCTCATGTATGTGATCCTTCCCCTCTGATCCTGTCACGTTTCTCAAACCTGGCTCTCTGGCCTTGTGGTCACAAATTCACAATCCTATTGTTGCTCTGCCTCAGGTACAGAGGCTCACCTGCTCCAGCATGTCTAAATCCATCCCTCTCCCTCTGGCACTAAAACTCAGGTCTCTCCAGCAAGCCACCACTTTGGCATCTCTGCTTTTGTACTTGGTCCCCTCAAGCAAACCTGAAACATTGCTGTGAAAATTGCTTGCCTCTCTGAGCACTCTGAACATGCCACTCTCCCTTCAATCTCCCTCCTGGCCTTCCCTAGTGCTCTGGATCAAGTTCAAGATTTTAGCCCTCATTTTCGTTGCACTTTACAACTCAAGCAATTACTGTTGGCTCATAATTGCTGTAACGATCTATCTGTGGTAGCTATTCATTCATACATACCCATGAGCACTCCTACACACACCCCTGTACATAAGCATGGTATGTGCTGATTAATGAAAGATAGAGCAACAATAAAAGCCAAATCAAGCATATATTTTTTCAAAGAATGTTAGATTTCACGTTTCACAAAAACCCAGGCACACCCATGCTAACCAGCCCAGGCTGCTGATGTACAGAACAATGTGCTTTATTGTATGGAAGGAAAACAGTGAGTTTTGCATTTTGGTTCAAATGACTTTCAGTTTCTTGATAGTGCATTTCTTCTTGTCATTTCTCTACAGCACAGATATGTCCCAGATTACTTCGTAAACAAAGCAAAAATAATTTCTTTCATCCAACTGCGGCAGGAACTGAACAACTTAATCTGATCATTGTGTGCAAAGAAAATATTTCCAGTGACGACATCTTCCTATGTCAATTGTTTTTTTATTACAGATGTCATCTCGATGTGCCATATTAATGCAGCTCTTTCTTCTCATTTCAAGATTTTAATCTAAGTTTGTTGCTCTAATATTTTATTGGTTCAAAATACATGCTGTAAAATCCGTGGCCATCAAATTTTCCTGTGAGCTAAAAATAAACTGCTCTTGTCAGATATGGTTAGCTGATAAAAAGTGTCAGAGACTTTTCTGAATTACTTTGATAACTTCCTGTTTATGTGGTACTGACCCTTGTCTAATAAAGATCTTTTACACTTGGAATAAGAGAAGATTCTGCAGCATACTATTCCTTAATGGACAATGCTGATTACTTTTGAAAGCCTTTAATACATTTCCCATATTAGACATGAACAGATGTCAGGGATGTTGCCAAGTGAAATTTCTTTTATGCAATCTTGGCTTGTTGTACAATAATAGCCCTTTCTCAACATGGGAAAAAATTACAGACCCAACTAATTTCCTTGACAGGGAAGAGTTACATATGTTTTCCACTTGTAGTTTTTACGACAAGTTTACAATTTTGCCAAATCTGGAACTAATTGGGACCGTTTCCAAAAATGGTCCAATAAACCCACAATGAGTACAGCTAGCCTAAAATGCAGCAAATGATTGTTTGCTTTTACATATTTTTTTCTAACAGGGAAAAGTTAGATTGCACAATTATTTCATTTAAGTTACTTAAACACTTACTGTTTCATATCCTCCCAGTTTTTGAGCAGCTTGAAACATAGTCCAAAGGTTAACTGTTAGAGGGACAATAAGTATTTAGATAAGCATTGCATTAGCCAACATATTTCAAAGAAATGTAAATTAAACAGTTTTTAAAAAAGAAAAATAGAGAAAAAAAAGCTCACAGCCCCTGAAAAAGCTTCTGTGAAACATTTTCCAAAGAGGTATTTACATAATCTGAAGAGTAAATATTAGCCCATACTATATATATTCTTAATTACATATAAGAGAACACACTTACAGATTCCTTAACAGGACTGGAAAAATACACTGAGACAAAGGTAATGGGCCCATTTGACTTTGCTGATAAGAGACAGGGTATAATGACTGTAGCATATTTCTGTAACTTTGATAATAAAAATTACTCATTGGGAAGAATGTTACTTTTAATTATTTGTTTAACACTGGTTTCATTAGCAAGCAAGCAAGAGCCGCACACTGGCTCACAGAGCAGGCCTATTGATTAGACAATATCCAATATTTACTGCAGCTCAGATAATGGGCTCCATAATCAATGAACAATAAGCTGCGTTCTAGCGGGCCCTGCGTGAATGAACCCAGATGGAGCAGGAATGAGCATTACTGGAATAATTATGCTGTGGCTGGTTGTGCCTTGCCCGTGGCTGTGGGGTCAGAGGCACAGAGGCAACTCAATTCAAAAGATGTGTTGGGAGAGAGTTGTTATTTCCTGCAGAACTTCTCCCCTTTCACGTGCTTTTCATCCCGGCCCCCCTGTCCCATGAGGCCACTGCTTGCTGGTGTCTATTTTATTTTATTTTAATTTTTGTTTTATTTCATTTAATTGTTAGGAGGAAACTTCATGTCAGCCTTATCAAAGGTGTATGCACAATTCCACCAACAGTGAATCCCCACAGACACACTACAAATACGTGAGGTCAGCAGTAATGCTGTGGACCATGGAGAATGGGATCTCTTTCTCCATGGAGGGATGCTCTGCTGTAGTGTACGTACTGCCTCTTCCCACCAACAGATTTATATTGGCCATGTTTGCACAGCCTTGCTGGACAAATGCAGAGCCCCATCCTGCAGACATTTCTGCTCTTCCCAGCATACTTCCTCTTGGTATTTAAGTATTTGCTGGATCAGGCCCCTATTTCATAATGAATGTCAGGCAAGTTTCAATGTATTCCAGCTAAATGTTAGCAGTGGGCCCTATCCCCAGTGGGCAACTTTAGAAATAATACTTTAGCTTGTGTTTTAAGCCCACCCTGTCTCCATGCTTGAAGGAGTGCAGAATAAAATGGGGAGTGGGGGAGCTGGTAGGGGGAGAAAAAAATAATTTCTTCAACACAAAATGTTCTGAAAGCCTCATTGAACCTTGTACTGCTTCAAAGCTATCAAGAGCTTTGCTTAGGCCTTGATTTAATCTGAATCAATGCATAATGCAACGAAGCTGTTCATAGTACATTAATTTTACTCCCATTTCAAGCAGCCAGTTTTCAGACAAACACTGTAATCATTTGGAGTTATATAAGTTTATAATGGCTGCTGGAGGCCTGTTGCAATCAGTGCCAATTGCTATTAGGTATGTAAATTGTTATGTAAAACATACAGGTTTGACATTCTTCATCAAAATAACACATGGTTTTAATCTCGGAGATAAATTAGAGAAAATAATATTTCAATCCATGGCGTTTTCCCTTTAAGGAAATGAAGTATCATTCAATCTATAGATAAGGAGGAAAAATACCCCCATTTACAGCTTTTGTTGGAAACTGTGAAAGATCTACATTGTGCTGTAATATTTATGCAAAATTCAGTTTCAACTGTATCTTCTCCACATACAATAATTTACAGATTGTGGCAGTATAAACTGTACATGCCAAAGCAATTCTTAACACTGCATTCTCTATTAAGCAGATACTGTTTGGTTTTATTCTCTGAAATTGGTAATTTATTAACTGTAAACATTTTTTGGGGCTTAAAAATATGATCACTTTTGTGCCTTTCTTGACCACCTTTAAATGTCTTCCTTTAATATTTGTCCTTTCATAAAGAACATCTGGGCACAATAAAGATACGTCATATTATTAACTCAGAAGAAAGGCATTACAGACGCTGCAGATTTACAAAACAGAAAACTGGAGAGTTTTCAACATGCCTATTTCTAGTCATAATCAGCGGATTTAAACCTATAAATATCCGGCAGCAACTATCCCAGAAGGAAGAGATGCAAATCTAGGCATAAGACAGTGAAATGCCTGGACTGGAAAATGTGTAGAGATAAACATGGTCCCTCCCCATCCATAAGGCTTTAAAATAGGCTTCGTGTGCAATTGCTTTCTCCAGAGAAGCCAAACCATTCTAAAATGTCAACAAGAAAGTGAGAAAAAGGATACTTACTCTGCTTAAAACCTAAATAGGGTATTCGTTCAATTGGTGTTTTCCTTTCTTTCATATATTTATAAAGAGCCACAAGGAAAGCCTGCTCATCAGCTCTGCATTCTTCACCTACGGCAATCTTTGATTTATCCTCACTTGAGCCTTTCTTACAGTTGCTGTTGTTACTCTTGGGTTTGGGCAAAGCTGACTTAGCCTCACATTTTACCTGGGAAAAGAAAAGATGTCATATCAGATCTGGGTAACCTTTAATTTTCACTTAAGGAATAAATACCCTCTCCTAGCAGAATGGATTGTTGAAAAAAATGAAGGCCAAACCATGCGACTGTGTTTGAGGGGAAACAAAGGAAGCTATTTATAGAGCTAAATGTCTTGTTCTGAATCTTAGTCACAACATTTTTAAATAGCCACATCTTTAAATCATTATAAGTCATTGGTAATGCTCTCCAGATCTGCATTTTTATGACTATACATTGCTATGTCACAGACAGCTTCCATCTCTCACATACACTTGCCATTAGCAAGTCTAATAATAACCCTTGTTCCAGGATTGACACTGAGCATTGTCAACTCCCGTAGACAACCCTTGGAGCTGAGGGTGCTCAGCCCCTTCCAGGAATGCTCAGCAGCCAGCTCTGAAATGACACATTTTTCTCTCCTTTGGCCCACCAAAATAGATGCAAACCTTGGCAAGCTTTACCCAGGCAGAGCCCTCAGCACATGAGTGGAGGTTCTGCTGTAGCATGGAGTCAAGTCAAGTGGATTTGAGCATCTGCTTAAACTTGAGCACAGCCCTAAGCATTTAGCAGAAGGGAGAGGCTGGTAGCTGGAGCTTTTCCTGGTAGACGCTGGCATCCCCAATGTACCTAAGTCCCAGAGCTCCAGGTCTCCCACTGGACTGCCCAGCAGATTTGTGATAGTCAGGGAATCAATAAATTGGAACCACTTTACCTCTCCTCAGTATTCATACATGGGGAAAAATATCCAGTGAGACTGGCTTAATCCTGCAGGCCCTCTTGAGGATAATCCTCTCACTGAATCAAGCAAATTACAATTGAGCATTCACTTAAGATATGTATACAAAAAAAAAAAAAAAAAGAGCAGAAACCTGATGTTTAAAAGTCCTTTATGACCAAGACATTGGGACCATGGGAACCAATACATTTCCAATGAAATACTGGAAGTTCTCTAATACAAGGTAGTGGAGATGGTTACATGTATTTTGGATTTGAACTGTCCCTTTAACACTTCCTAGTGCCATCAGGAGCCTCTGGCAGGTCCATACCCCATCGAAGACATGTCCTTTGTGCTCCCAGGGGAGCAGGGAGACTCTAAGAGCCAGTATTTGGTATTTTAGGAGGACACCACAGGAGAGCAGGCTATCCTGCTGAGCAAGAAGGCAGGAGCTCTTGGTCAAGCAACCCATGGACCCTCCTCCAGAACTGTCACTTCTAAATCAGGTACTTTCTGGATACTTGTTGACAGTTTGGAAGCAACTGTTATGAAGAGCATCACATAAGTGCTTGTAAACAAACAACAAACATATCACTGGAAAGACCACAACCACAATATGCTTATTTTATCTTAATAAAGATACTCCGGCATTTCAGGCTCAGGGAAAGCAAAATCTTTATACTCCTCCAGGTATCAACTTTGCAGAAAGTACTGACTTCAGGTGATCTGCTCCACAGTTTTCCACAGATGCAGGACAAAGCAATGGTAGCTCCTAACCAGAGTGGACAAGTGGTCACAATTTTCCATGGCAACTGATGCTGCTGAAAAATACTGGCCACTGCAAGGTACAGGCTCACTCCTCCCAGGCAATGCAGCAGGGACTGGGGAATGGACTTCCTGCAGGATTTTTCTTGATCACTTGCTGCTGAAGTACGTCCAGTGTACTGCTTGATATTCTCCAGTTGCACAGTTCAAAGAGATGTTGTCTTCCAATAGTACAAGACACCATCCTTTGCCTTTTAGTAATAGATATGCTTGTTGATTAAACTTTTGTAAATATCATGAGTTCCATCCAAAAGTCAGAGGAGCTAACAGGATTTTTTTCCTATTAAATGAACTTTGGACTTCCTCATCCACTTTTCAGGTCAGAGCTGTAATTCTTTGACTTTTTTTACTTTGGCACGTCACAAAAATTATTTAACAGCTTCTGCTTATAAAGTTGAGATTACTTTGTCATAGGTTTCAATGCTTCACCAAAGACTGGGTTAACACTCCCAAAAGGAATGCATGACTACTTCAACAATTTTAGGATTTTTAGCTGCAAATTTGGAACAAATTCACTAGACCTGGAAACAGTTTTTCAGTTTTGTCACCCACTTGCTTGGATTCTCATTTTCAAGCCGGACAATTCAGAACTATATTTGCAAAGACAACCTGGGCATGTTAAGTGAAATCAAAGCTCACTGGTGTGCAAGCAAACTAATGACAAGGGATACCACCCTAAAGGAGACAAAGGCAAAGCAACATTTAGAAAGCCACCAGGATTGGGAAAAACCCATGGTACACACAGCCTTCCTCTCTTCAGTCTACAGAGAAGCAAGGTCAAAGCCCCTGTGGAACTCAGAGGTGTCAAAATGCAATGGGTGGACTCCAAGCAGTGTCAAGTTCAACAAAGCTTTGGTGAAGGCTACAATGCTTCATCTGCTCAGCATTTGAGGCCCAAGCCTCACTTTTGGAACCTCCCCACCATCTGACAGGCAATATGGATGAATGCCATGACCAGTGATTAACGAGAACCAAAAGGGCCAAATGCCATTCTGGGTAACACCAGTGTAAATCCAGTATAAACATATCAAAATCAGTGAGAACGATGCCAGATTTGCACCAAGCACCACTAACTGCCCTTCTCTTTCAAAACACAAACGCTGTGCCACAGCTGGGTTAAGCTGGATAAACTGGGGGTGCACTGAGATGGGCTCTGGAACATCTGACCTCCTCCCGCTGTGTGTTCCATCAGAGGTGGATGATCCATGACCAAATGGCCAGTGAACACTCATGGGTACACACGTGTGTTTGTCTTCTCCTGCCAGAGGTCACACACAACATGGACCACAACAGATCTGCATTTCACAGTTTCCATCAGATAACGGCCGAGGCACTCGGAATAAATCTCCGGGTCTGAGAGCATGCCAGGCCACCTGTGGCCACAGGAAACGCATATCCTGGCAACTTTTAAACTAATTTCCCAGATCTTGCTGTACAAATGAAGTGAGAGATTTACTTCAGCATTTGCACTAGGAGATGTAATGAATAGATTCATTTGGGGACAATTTCCGTGTTTAACAAGTTAATCCTTTCAGTTCCTCAAAATGGTCAGATGAGCCAGTTTTAAAAAGTGTTAGAACACACTTTGAATTGGGAACACTCTCTGGGAAGATGAAGCAGGTACAATTAGGGTCATCTGCTAAAGCCTGCAAGTTCCAAAAGCTTGTCCAGCAACTGATGACACATCAAGGATGAAAGCCTCTAGAGTCCTGGGAGTGTTTCAAGAGCTTGATATATCCCTCTCCAGGAGAGCTGATCCTGCTGGAGTAGATGGCCTCGTATTCCCTTCCCAGCCTGGGAGAGAACTCACCTGGGATCTTCCTCAGGAGGCACTAAAATGGATGCAGTGACCACCAAAGAGATCAAAAGCAAGAAGTGGCACATGAAAGGCCCACTTTCCCTGGCAGCACCTGCAGGTCCAGGACCACACTGTCTGTGCTGCTATCACTCTCTTTTTAACAAGCCACCTATACTGAAATTGACCCTACCAAGCCGGACACTTCCTTGTCAGGTAACTCTGATACCCTCAAAGCGTCTGCTGGTGGTTCAAGGCAAACAACCCTAATGAAAATTACATTTTAAGAATGTAGCTTTCTAGTCACTGGCAGCTGAGAACATGACATTCAGCAAGTCATGACAACTATGCAGCTTGCATAGGTCTTGATAGGCTCCCAGCCACAGCCTTCAGAATGGCCCTTCTGCCTTTCCCAACCCAAAACCACACAGCCACTGCGACTCTGTCAGAGCCATCACCCTGCCACTGAGAAATGAGGCTGCTGCCAGACACTGAGCGACATGATCTGAGGATGTGAGCAGCACAACTTCAGGTCAGAAGGGATTTTATTGGGAACAAGAATATGGACAGGACTGCTAAACGCTTCAGCATCTGACACAAGTGGATTTGTCCCGTTTACAGGAGCACTGTTCAATCCTGCTCTCCATGGACCCACTGTCAGCATTAGTTGCACATGGAGCACTCACGGAGGAGGATAACCAATGGTGAAGTCCAACATGGAGCTTCAGATGACAACTTAACATCCCAACTGTTCCCAGCAATGAGAAGACAGTAGGTGGATCTTTATTCCTCTCCTCCCTCCCCAGTAACCCACTGGCAGGGTCTGTACAAAGTGCAGTACATCTGCTGTAGAGGGTTTGCTTTGCTGTCCTCCTCTCATGGAAGTGTATCCACAGCCCTGAGACACAGACTGATGTGAAAAGCCACAGTGAAGTCAGTGTGACTACATGCAAGGATATTATATCATGAGCATGTCTATTATTTATAATGAAATTAAGCTGGCCAAGATAATTAATGCTATTAATATCTGCACAATGATGAGCACAGTATGACTAGATAAATAGGTGGAATTACTTCTTATCTGAAATATCCTCCCATCTGACTAGTAGTGTGAACCCAAATATAAACAGAGAGGATAAACAATTTGGTATGAAGTGTTACTGTTGTTTTTAATTATCTAATACCTATATATCAGGTGCTGAAGAGGCAGATCTACTTGTGCTACAGTCTGGGGTGCTTTGACAATATGGTCCATGCCGCAGCTCACTGGCAATATTTAACATGAAAAATGGCTTGGGGGAAGGGGGAATTGAGGCAAATTGAGACATTTTCACACAACGGATTTTGCACATTCTTTCACAGAGAAAACATTCAGACAAACTCTATAGTATCTGGCAGGACCCCGCAACTCAACACACCAGGCTCCATCGCCTCTTACCACGCCTGTCTAATACGATAGTACAGACTCCAACTGAGCACAATAGGGCACAAAAAGAAGAGAAACAGTGACTTAAGGGCAGAGCTTCATCATGAACTTCAGCCTCTTTTATCGTCATCAACAGAAGGCACAATTTTAACTGAACTCCTAGGGAGGAGGAGGAGGTGGAATTTAATTTGCCTTCCTATGAGAAACTGAGAGCAGAACACTTCCACTTGACCTCTTTAACCTCCTAATCTCCCAGGACATTCACTGTGTACAACAATACAAACGCAAATGGATCTATAGATTCACTGTATTTCCTAAAGAGATGGTCACAACAATGGAAGCGTTTTTCAGATACTCATCCATCTAATTTATTGAAACAATAGATTTGGGAGGAGTTGGTGTAGAAATTCGGTATATGCAAATCTCTTTAGCTCTTCAGCTTAAAAGTATCAGTGACAAAGTTCTACCTCAGATAAAAATCAAGCATTGCTCTAAGTAATTTTCCATCTTTGCACCTTAAGAGTTTCAAATGAAATCATCTTGAAAGGAGCCATTTGTGCTGCTCTTTTTTTTAAGAGAAAACCAAATTCCTATTTAAAACCACTCAGACAACATAGAAAATAGGATGCAATTTACGCTACAGAAACTCCATTTTAAAATATTTTAGGGAAAAGACACAAACCCACAAATATCTTAAAGATTAAGTCTATAAACACTAATCAGTGATTCAATTTTTACTTGCAGTATGGGCTAAGCACTGCAGCACATACAGACGACTCTGTAAAAGCATGCACTATTCAGCAAACCGTGGAACATGCAGCTCAGCAGTAAGCATTAAAGAAACAGCCCAGATATTTTTTTAAGCTTTCATACTGAGTTTCTGCCTTTATCTTTTTTTTTCCCCCTCCTAATTTAAAAATGTCGAGATCTGAACATCAGGGTAATGTCATTTGTGTTTGCTTCTTAGAAACCATTACTGAGGCAGCTCTTGTTTCATAGTCTGTTTATCTTCTAACTTATATTTAGAAGTACATTGTAACAGGGTGAGCTGCTCCCAGGTTTATTTTTAATTCGAAGATACTGTCACAAACTATGTTTGTGTGTCACAGAATGTGAAAACTAACACTAGATGCCAAGAAAGCTTAAGCACTACCAGTTACCAACAAGCTGATAGCATTAGGTTGTTAGGTGCTTATAGTTGCTGGTAACTTTTTACACAGACATGATTTAAAGTGAAAAATAAAACTACTGAAAAAAATTACGTTTATCTCTCCAAGAAATAAGTTACACTCAAAATCTGAAACCACATGCTGGGAAACAAAGGCAGGGTTGTACCTAAAAAAGAAGAGAGTACCGAAAAGAGTATTATTAAGTGATTTACCTTGGCAACAGCTTTGCTTTCAGAATTATTGTTGGAATCCTTAATGCCATTTAATGAATCTCTTCTCTGTGGGCATGGCTTCTTTTTGCGTGGTCTGCCTTTAAGATTTGGCGCTGAAAATTAATGGAGAACACTTTGAGCACATTGTCTTATACTGGACTCTTAACAGCTGAAAGCATAATAAATAATTCCACTACAATCAGTCACAGAAATGTACACATCTGTCTCCAGTAAATGCTTATTACAAGATTCCCATCCTCTATGGGTTACATCTTGACACACTATACATTTCTATAGAATATCCCCCAAGGCAAATCTATTCTACTTTCACATAACTAATTAATAGAAAGTCAAACAGTGGTCTCCCAAGGACTCAGAGAGAAAGCACAAATATTTCTCCACGGTACAAAAAAAGAACAAAATTGAATATTAATAGGTAACTTTGCATTAATCACCCTGCTGCCTTTATTTCTAATCTTCAAGCAAGAGTACTAACTGCTATTTTCAACTTTGGGAAACATCTGGCTTTGGAAATGCTCTAAAATATTGAAATTCCTTACAGCTCCAAGAAATGTTTATATATTCTGTCATTCTTGTCAAAGTTCTTCTAAAAAAGTTTAAGAAAAAAATAAAAAATTACCCCTGAGTCCTGAAATGGATTAAAAAAACCCTTAACAACTAGTTCTGGAAGTTGACAAGTACTGAAATAAGTGATTGATTGTTTCATAAGGGTTACATACCACACATACAAATTAACATGAATCACTTTCAGTTTTGTCCAATTCTTAAGATAAAACAGCTCTGAAATAACACAGTGACTAAATCCTAACTGTGCTGAGCCATACGAGGAATGGGATATGGATCATCATAAAAAATATCACACTCATCTTTCAATAGTGGTATTACAATATAAATTATGATCATATATAGAAGTAACAGATGAAGCAGATGTTTGCTCATTATTACATGTCCCCTCTGCTTTCAGATTTAAAAATCAGCCTCTGACTACTATGGCAACATTTAAAATGATAAACAATCATTAACTAATGACTGTACCGAATAAGATAATTTCCTTTAAACCTTTAATTTCTAGGTAACCATTGTTTTCATTACTTAAAGGGATGATTAGAACAATGTCAGAAATCTAAACATCACAAACCTCTTGAGTGTCTTCTAATTGTTTCTAATCTTACATTTGTCACACAGTAAGCCAGTGGTTTCAGGACATTTTACATTTTAATTAGTTTGCAAACATAATAAAGGGTGCTAATTTGATTTTATAGTTTGAGTAACACTGTCATATTTGGTCTGTTCAGAGAAAAAGAAAAGCTGTGTGTTTAAAATAAAAAGTCAGATCATTTTTCTTCCCCCAACACTGGTGTAAGATTAAAAAAAAAAAAAATCTATATATGTGTGTATATATATATATGCATGTGCATATGGGTGTAAGTCCATTTTTGTGTCTATCTAAAAATATGTTCATCTCCCTATAGAAATATCTCCATCTATCTCCAGTGAAGCACATTCTGCTTATTGAAAAGTACTGCAGAAAGCAATTCTGAAATTGTCATCTGAGGCTAACATGCAAAATCAAACAAAGAGAGAAAGAAATTATTACCCATTCCAGTCGACAAACATCTGCCTGATTTATATCTGTACTCATGAATGCTACAGCATGTGACTGCACACTACGTCGCTGGGAGTCTCGGCTTGGTGTGGATGTCAGTCTTACACAAAATGAACACTAAGAGTATTTGCTCGGCGCTTACAAATCCCCTCCCCCAGCCGCTCCATTACTCATCTAAACAGAGATGAGCGACTCGGCGGGAGCGTGGGACGAGCTCCGAGGGCTCCAGCGCCGGCTGCCAGACCGCCAGCCCCGGCCACGCCGCCCTGCCTTAGTTAGAAACCCCGCTCCGCCTCTGATGCCTTCCTGATGCCTACAGGGCTTTTTTGGCACAGGATCTGGATGGCATGGACAGATCCTTCACCACGGTCTGCCTCGGCAGTCGCATCTTCTTTAATAAGGTACTGAAGGAAACAGAAATGTTCCCCCAATTTACTACACTCTGGCACACACGTTAAAAGATTAACCTTTGAATGAAAGGATCCCCAGGCCTGGCCCAACCAATGGCCAAAGAGGGATGTGGCTGAGCTACCATCAAATATACTTGCACGGGAATTACTCGTCCTTTCTTTCTTTCCTTCATTTCTTTCTTTCTTTTTAACAAATAAAGAAACTAGTTCAAAGCTCAGTGTTTTTCAAACACACTTGTTATCCTGAGTTTTGGCACTGTACTTTGTATCACACTATAAAGCACTGCTAATGTTTTGCTAAAAGCTTTAAAAGCAAGAAGGCATTTGTTCCTAAATTCCAGGTATATTGAGCTTGCATATAAACACTGTTTGAATTGGAGCCTTCCACGGCAGAACTGGCACAAACCCACTATGAAATGGGGTATTTGCATTCTCCCCGTGGCTCAGGAGCTGCAGCAGGGAAGGTCTGTCTGCAGCACACGCAAGGACTGTCCCACACGCCCCATGGTATGATTTTAAATCACCTAAAGCCACTCCAGATCTGACACACAATTAACAAGAAAGCAGCAACAGGAATTAATATCAGAAGAGAAGGTCCTTGCATCTAATATGTACTCTGTAAAAGAAAACATTTGACATAGTTCCAGTCACACTTGAAACAAAGCCATTAATATTTGCTCCCTAAACCAGTATAAATAAATGCATTATTTGAAGATTATAGCATTTCAGTGACATTCGTTTTGTTCGTGTAAGCTAAGAAATATGACTAGGACCGAAGAAAGAATTTACAAGTCACATTCATGTTTCAATTTTGTCATCTTTTGTTTAGTTTTTGACATATTCATGAGCACACTGCAAATGTCTTGAATTTGTTATTCATAATTATTTTAAAGCAATTTTACACATTTTGTGGCTTAGTCACATTCAGTTTTCCTAACGAAACTGGATGTTCAGTATGTACTGGACAGCTAAGTGAGTATCCTATGGGGTTTTTTCTGTTTTCTAGTGGAGAAGGACTTCTGGCATGACTACCTAAGAATATCCAAAATGATTCAATTTCTTCATGTGTTTGTGCATATGGCTTTCAAATTCATTTTCTGAAAGCATTTGTGGCAGTGAGACCTGATAACTTGCACATTCCCAGAAGGTGAGAACATAAGCAAAGAAAATTAAAGTAAAAAATGAATAAATAAGTACAGAAAAAAGTTTGCATTATTTGCCACCTCTTTAGTGTGAGTGCCTGTAACAGGAGTATGAGAGAGACAACACAGTACCAGTTAAAAAACTTTCTTTCCTGTGCATTTGACAACATGATTGCCTTTTGCCAGTGTGTGGTGTTTTCCCACTCCTTTCACCTGCTGAGTCCTGGCAAACCTTTCAGGTATGGCCAGGTAAAACACAGCTAGCAGCAAAACACACACAGTACGAGCAAACACTCCTCGAGCTCGGAGGAGTCCCCAAACCGTGGCTGTACTCTGTACTGCCAAAACACCAGCAATGCCCTTCATGTTTCTACTGCAAACTGTTACACCTGAGAGGTTAAATGCAAAGGCTGTGTTATGCATAGCATGAGTTAGACTGTCTGTAGATGTAGACTGGCAAATCTTCGCTGTCTAAACATACCCAAGTAAGAAGCTGACCTGATGCTCCCAAAGCCTGTTCTTGCACAACCTGCCCACAGACTACAGAAATCAAAAAGGGACAGTCCAGGGGCATCTGCACAGGGAAATAAAGACCAGGAATTGCAGATAAGCTCAGTAGTAGGCTCTGACCCACCAAGAGAGCCACACAGAAAAGAAAGGAGCTCAAGGCTAATGCTGCTCAGGCTAGCTAGATGTTTCCTCAAAGCCAGAAGTTCTTTCTGTTCATGAAGCCAAGAAACAACATCATTGCTCAAAAATTACACCTTCCCCTCCAGCACTCTCACCAGTCCATGCAAACATCAGGATATTGTAGGTGATTGGGATAGGCCAGAAGGAGAGGTAGAGGACAGCTGCCCTGCTCACTTAGAGAATTCCTAAGGTTGTGGCTACTGTTCTCCAGTCACTACCACCCTCAGTTGTTCAACTTTCCCAGACACTGCCTGCTTAGCAGAACACAAGAAACAGGAGCACTTCCAAGCCTCACTGACTAGAACAACTCCCAGCTCTGGTTTTAACCCAAGAAAGGTAAGTCCTACACAGGGGAAAGAGAAGTACCCCAAAATGGGAGCTGCCAAAGTCAACCATGACCATTAACACTACCTACAATGGAAAAACACAGGCTGCCACAACAAGACAGCATGGCCACCTGCCACCTTCTTTTCCTATGTGTCCAGGATGGGGAGGTGACCTGAGGGCTTACCACCTCCCCGTTATCAGGTCAGCCTCACCTGAGCTACATCCACACCAATAATACCATGAACTGTGTACACACGACCTCTTCTAGAGGCACGAATAAGTCAAGAGACAATGGCTGTGGTTTTGGGGTATCTGATTTTAGCAGGTCAGTTACTGTAAAATTACCTCTTTTTTACAAGTCTGATTATCATTGGAAGTCCAGTGAGTTCAACCCTCCCAATAACACTGTTCTCTACATGCATGTATTTTGGCTGGTGCAAAAGATTTGTTGTTATAGGGAGGGTGTTAAAAAAATAGTGGCCTTCACACAGCTGAGGTCAAGCTATGTTGGCACTTCGTCAAAATCAGTGTTGTAGCCAAGAGTTTTTAATGAGCCTGGAATGCATTACCTCATTTGTCATACCTGGATCACTTACTCATGCTGAGCCCAAAATAACCTTGGACCTTGCTGGCTGCTCAGCAAACCATGTAAGTAAACAAGTACTGTACTCATGCCTAAAACATGTATCTTTTAATTGCTTGCTCCACATTTCTTACTCTAGAGCACATCTAAGCAATTGTAATGCCCATGATCAAAGTTCTTGCCTTCCCAGGGCTCTCTGACCTGTGTAACTATTTCCTCATATGACTTTTGATTCAGGCTTGCTGATATTCCAGTTTCTAAGAAACACTTCAAAAGTAGGAGAAAAAAAGGGAAAAAAAAAAGGAAAAAGGAAAAGAAGGCCATTGCCATATTTTGCTGAGGAATGTACTCAGCATTGCTAATGGACTTACAACTTACACTGCCAACCAGATTCTGCTGTCTGCCTGCTGTTTTTTGTGACCATGTTTCTGTGGAAAGATGAAGGAAGAACAACAGCATTTTTGCAAACTGCAAAAATCAATTAAAAAAAAAATCAACTGAGCTTCTAAAAATCTCCATGGCCATCAACAAAGAATGCCCAGCAGAAGATCTGGGTCTACATTTAGGGTGGGCTCACAGAGTTAGGTGAGCTCTAAACGCAGAAGTGGGAGTGTACCAGAGGGAGGTAATCACAAATCAGGATTTAGGTGGACCAGTGGAAGCTGCAAGAAGTGAATAAACAGGGGTGAACAGTGGTGCTGGGTTCAGAAGAGACATGAAGCAGGGTAGCAGCACAGCTGCCAAATGCATCCACAAGTGCTCCTCCCTGAAGGACACCTTGCACAACGTCCCCTCACGGAAACCTCCCGCACTGTGCCAGTCCTTCACACCTTCTGGTTTTCACACACATGCACAAAAGCTGTAATACCAGAACCCTTAGCCCTAAGCTGCAAAACCATCCGTACATATAGAACAGATTAGGAGATCTCCCCTCCGAGGTAGGTGGAAATGGCAGGAGGTGTCAGATTCCAGAGCTATTCATGATTCAGGTGCCAAAGAGAAGCTGGAGGTGGCATACAGAGGTGCCTGGCCATCGAAGTCAAGGCGAGAAGAACGGCCCCAGATCTCCACAAAATCCATGAACTGACCATGCCTGCTAGCAGGTGGCAAATAGCTGGTTGCTGAGGACATCCCTAAAGCAGCCTGGCAGAAGTCAGCTCTTGGCTGAAAAGCATGGTTACATGTTGCACCTTTTAAAATGTAATGAATAGAAAGTTAACAGGTTTAATGGCTTTAACACTTACCCCTCTAGGGGGCTTCCGGCATTCTGCAATATCTGGAAGTTAAAAAAAGCGTATTGCTGATTTAAGCATGGTCTCAAAAACTGTTCAAAGTTTAGTTAACCTTGCATACTTTCTGGAGTCCCAGCTTCTTCCTTGATTTCCCCGTCACCACCATCTCTTTATTTTATCTCCTTCCCCTCATTCCCTTTTCTGCATTTTCACTTCAGGACCTTATATTTATTTTCCTTTCACCCCTGAAAGTTTATTTAAAAGCTTTTGCCTCCTGGAAACAGGGTCCAAAAAGGAGGGCTTGGGGCATTTATTGCCCAGGCACACTGAGCCGATGAAGAGAAGCAAGCTGCAAGTAGCCTAGTATTGCATCAAAAGATTAAAGGGGCTGGAAAACAAAGCAAAAGATCAGACTACACTAAAAAAACCCCAGATCTGTGTTTAGGAAAAAAACAGTATCAATTGAATTTGAGGAAGGTCTCAATGGGGTCCTAAGTACACCTATGGAAGTCGATGATGAGCACCTTCCAACAACTCAAGCTCTCACCAAGCTGTGGAGGTCACACAGCCTCTCTGCACACACACAAACACCCCTCGTGCTTACTCAAGCTGACATAAAACAACTTGAATATTGAAATTATTTTTACTAGACTTTTTCTAAATGAAAACACTTGTTTATTCCTTTCTTTATAACTGAACATGCCAGGCCTGACCGGGAAGCTCCCGAGCACAGCAGTGAACAACCTTGCAGGAAACATTAGGGAATCATGCTGCTCTCTAACCCACATGGAGAAAGAGCGGACTTGTGTAGCCATTTCTGAAAGTTTTGTTTTGGAAATGAGATATGCCATGCTCCATGTGGGGAAAATCAATTTGCTACCTCTCTAAAGAAAACATTCCCCATTTGGAAATAAGTGAAACAGACACTTCCTTGTGTGGATTAATGTGGAGACATATGACTTGCTGCAGACTGTTGTTTTGACCCCCCTCCTGACCAGACAATCTCTGAAGAAAGTAAAATGCTAGTATTTTTCATGAATTACAGTTCAGACTAGCATTGCTTTTAACAGAAATTGAGAGGCACTGCAAACATCAGGTTGGCCAATTCCACCAAAAACTGAGTGTTTCTTTTTTCAATGGAAGATGCAGACAAGGTTCAGGATGAGGCTTGGAGTCTTCTTTTTCTTCAATTCAGCATGGTTGGATGTTAAGAGTTTTCCTTGATCTCGACTTCTTTATGTCCTGCTGACTAATGTGGGTTTTAAAAACATGAAAAAAAGTTGTTGGTGCTTTGTTTTTTTTTTTTCCTGGACAAAATCTATACATGTGTTGGAAAATTATTAAGTGCAATAAATTGAAAAGGGAAGATGAAGACTTCAGAGAAAAATCTATGCTTGACAAATACTTGACATTCAAGTAGACCTTAGAGCAAATTAAAATAATAATAATAATAAAAAAAATCCGGTGTAGGCCTATTGCTGGCTACAGATGACAGGATTACTACTAATGATTCAAAAAGAGGCAGAGGTGTTTGGTAAATATTTGTTCCATATTTGCAAAGAAGCCAGATGATATGCTTGCAAAAGAATATAATTAAAGCCAGTCAATTGACTTGGTTTTACAGAAACCAGATCTTAAAACAACAGAAAAGAAAAACAAACAAAGCACCTTATTTTACACTTTGAAACTGTAAGCTTGGTTAGAGAAACTAGCTGCACACATGGAACTTGCCTGCATTCAGTAAGACAGCTGATTTAATATTAGATAATACTTTGATTAAAAAACAGCACTACATAATTTTATTCAAGCGTATATTGAATGGATTAAGAACTGGCTAAATGTAGGCATCAGTGGGGAATTTCTATCAAATGAAAAGATTTCTGGTGGGATTCCACAGGGGTTGCTCCTAGCCTTGCTAGTATTACAAATTTTAATCAGTGAAATAAATACAAAGTCCCTGACAGTTACATTCACACTGACACAAGGACTGGCACAATGCTGAGACTGACTCATACAAATGAGTAATCAGAAGGAAAACGGACCAGGAAAACACAATGCTCCTCAATACAGCTCCAACATGAAACCTGCAAACAAGGATTACAGGTCCCATTGACCATGCCAAGGGTGACCATTCATAGGCCACTCCCCACTGGAAATTCAACATACCCTGATAGGAAGATGCTGGCCAACGGGTTATCTGCCTTCAGGGAGGTCTGAGTAACTCAAGCTGTGCTGGGTTCGAGCAAAAATGACTGAGAAGTGACTTCACTAGGTAATAGGAGTGCCTCAAAGGTGAGAAAAAGCTGGTAGTCAGGAGCAAGGAGGCATAACCAGGCATGCCCAGGCACTGCAGTCCCCATACCTGATCCAGCGCCAGAATACGGAGGCATGCGTATAACCAGCTTTCTCAAGGCCTTTGGGAAAAGCCTGAGCCAGACACAAGCTGGTGTGCACAGTGCAGGAAGTACCAGATGAATTTGAGGGTCTGGAGGGTTGAGATATCAGACTGGAGCTGGGTGTCCCGCCTCAGGCACGGCGAGGGCCGGCCCGTGCTGCTGCCAGGAGAGCCTGGCCGCTGAGGGCGGCTGCAGCAGCCTGGCTGGCTGCACGACGAGGCGTCCAGCTGTCTGGCTCTGGTCCTTGCTCAAACAGCTGTTTCCCTTCTCCTTCAGAAAAAAGGTGGTGAACTGGATGAAAGAGTTTGCCAGCAATTTTGGCTGATGAGCCACTACTTAGGGTTCATACCAGATTAGATGACTCAGTGGTTCTTCTGGTGAGGAACTGCATGAATATAGGATCAAACGCAGTGAAGTACTGAGCAATGCGGGACAAGGAACACTAAGAGCTGCAGCCTTGATTCAGCAAAGTACATGCCTAACTCGTACAGACCTGGAGCATGCAAAGACCTCTGATGACCTCACTGGGGCTATTCACATCTTTGAGGCTGAGCCTGTGTTAAGCATTGAACACAACCAAGCCAGCATGGCTCTCTCTGTCACTAACGGGAAAGAAGCATTCAAGCACTGAACAAAGAAATCGTCCTATCTCATCATGAAACACCACGTGCTTGGGAGGCATCACAGGATCAGACAGGGGTTCATCAAATTTCCCCTTCCCTTAGAAATCTGCAGTCAGTCTCCAGCCCCAAAGCCCTCCATCCTCAAAGGTCACCTCCTGGGAAGCTGCACCCAGCAGACAGGGGCTTCAGTTTCTGTCAGAGGGTCAGAGCAACACTCAAGAAGTGTAAGTCTAACTTCTCAAAATAGTTAAAAAAAAAAAAAGCAAGCAATCAAAGAAAGGAAAGTGAGCAAATGAGCAGGTTCTAACAGATTATGTAATAGCCAAGACAAAAGCAATGCAAACACAGCAGCAAGAAGTGAAAATGTACAGCAAACCCATGCAAGTCAGCCTGCCTGATCAAAAGTCATCAGAACACTCAAGGTAGACCTTCCATTAGAGTGCTATAGAAAATAAAAGGCAAATCTTAAGGCAGCTTTCCTAACAATGTTTCTTTTTCTCTCCAGTAGAAGCCAGCGTTTGTGTAATTGCTGCCTAGCAGAGTCAGCAGTACCCAATGGAGACATGACCTACATACCTCAGAAATACAATAGATACGTAACCAGTCGTATCCACGTAGATAGACGGATGAGATGGGCTAATTGACTGATGGACATTGTGCACGAATATAAACAGGCAGAAATTCATGCCAGAAGGATAAAATGGACAGTTTCCAAGACCTTGCTTTCGGGAATGACAACGGCAGGTAGGAAACGATGATCATCAAGTTGTGCACAATGTGAAAATGACAAATATATTATTTAAATAATCTCTTGCATTTCTGATTTGTAACTGATTATGTAAGTTTTTTTGGTAGTGTAAGAATATTTTAATTTCCTTTCCTTTTTTTTTCCCCTTGCACTTGATCATTGCACTGCAAAGTAATCAAAATTTGTTAGGCATAATCAACCTGCATGAAGATATTAGTAAAGTGACAAGCAGAAACTACAGAGTAAGCTCCCCCCTTTGATGCCTACATTCAGCTGCCACCACGAGGACTGCACAAGGCATTAGGTGGAGGCAGGAGCAGTAGCCACAGCCTAAACCCTGCTCCCATTCACATCTCTGGGTCATCACTGGCTTCACCAGCAGCACTTGCCTTGCCAGGCCCCCCCATCACAGTGCACAGAGCCAACGAGGGGTTTGGGGACAGCTCTGCTTCCGCAGACAGCTCGGGAACAAAGCCTTGGCACCCTGCATACACCTGACACGGGGTGTTATTGCTGAGGTGCGGAGGGGACGCTGCCCAGCACTGCTGAGCACAGGAAGGGATCTGCACTTTTTCACCAGTAAAACACAGCAGTGGAACTCTGGCAGTGTTGTCAGGTTGTGTATGAGCAGCTAGGGAATCTGTGTAAGTCCCAAAACACGCCAAAAATGGTGGTTTTAAAGTCCTGATTGTCAGATCACGTGCCCAGTTTAAATGAGTGCAAACCCCATGGACTCGGTGTAATCATCCCAAACATCAACACAAACAAAATTGAACCCATCTCTGCATTTTGGCCCCAGTAAATCTCTAGCACTCAGAAAAATCCAAATAAAACTGAGCTGTATCCATAAATTTATCTGAGCAGGGCAGGGTTTAAACTAAATATGCAGTCAGTTGTGCAATATTCTTCCGTAGTCAATACTAGTTCTTAGGAAATTATCTGAGTGAATTAAGTGGAGGACTATTAAACAATTTACACACTTCCTTGTGTTTCAGATGTCTAATTATAGCTGTGTTTGTCTCTCCCCGCAGAACTGTTGTATACCACATGGTATGCATATTTCAGCATCCAGCATTATTAACTCATGACCGACTGTCAGTTGATCATTATCTAACACATGGGGTCTGCAAAAAAAGCCTTATTTGGGCAAAAGCAGGCTCCGGACCCGCTCCCGCTGCATTTTCCCCCAGAAGAACTTCAGTTGGATTATTATTTGCTGTCAATGGAAACTCCGAGGTTACTTATGTGAAATCTGCAGACAGGAAAATAAATCCTCACTGAGTTTAAACACTTAGTTGATATTAAAACCATCTCCAGCTTGGCTGGTTTAAAGAAAACTCTCAGTTGCCCTCTAGTGTCCCCCTGCTGCCACGCCAGGCAGCCCGCCCGCCACAGCCAAGGTCACACAATTTATCCTGATTACAAGCCGGCAGATTTACTATTTGCCTAATATTTTGCACAAAAGGGCGAGGGGGGATGCCTTTTACCCCTGGAAATTTCAGGGCTTGGGCCCTGGAAGCCCAGAACTTGCATAATGTTTACAGCTGTAATTGTGGCGCATGACACACGGGTTTTATGAGTGAGAATCTCTGAAATCACTCTGTGCGCTGCACTCCATAAAGTTCATTCATAACTAAAAATAGACTAATGTACAAACTGATTTAGCATTATACTGAAGCTAAGGAACATGGGGAGTCTGCAGAATTCCCTAATATGGAAGAGAAGCTGAGTTTTCAAAAGCAGCAGTTTATTTGTTTCTGAAAATGGACAACATATGTAAAAGATTTAATATACAGAACCAGGTGTATATATAGCCTAGATCTTCATATATGCCCATTTTCGTTCTATATAAAGACTTTATACAGCCTGAAACTATATATTTAATAATAGATTACTAAATTAAGTCTGCACAATCACTTCATAAAAAAAATAATTTCAATTTAAAATACAGCTGTAGGGGTTTGGACAATTTCCTGCATAATAGAGGCCCATCCCTGAAATGTAAATAACACCGGTATTAAAACAAGTCAATCAGGCATATCAGGAAAAAAAAGGTACATGAAAACAAATGCATTTTCCAGTCTATTCTAAGTAAGGATGCCAAACATTTATTTTATTTGATATGCTGCTTTGATATATTACTACTGCTTCAACCAGCTTTCCCCTCCCCTCCCCCCTTAAATGTCCTGTTCTTCCTTAGAGAAATCCAGGGCTGACTAAGTCTTAACATTTTGAACACAGCAAACCATCAGGATTTTGCAATAAGAATTATTCACTGTCTTCCTGTGTACTGTCAGTATTCTTAAAATACTGTTACTATAAAATTAAACAGTGTGCTCTTCAGAAACACACGACGTTGCCTGCTCTGTTTTTTTAACTGTAATTGTGCAATTTTAAAATTATCTTCTTTCTCAATGCCTTTTCCCCAAACAAATACCTTTGACAGTTATAAGGTTACAAAAACAGTTTGGACTTTTTTTTTTTTTAAACTTACAGGCCACCTGTAATATTATTGACTGATTACACAGTAAGAATGACAAACATTACTTTATTTGGTATATATCCTAAGTCAATTACAAGGCCTTCTCTTCTTAATTTGACAAGACTGAAATATCACAAGAAGTACATATGGCAATTCAGAAAATATAATCAGGGAAAAGGCAAAATGAACATTTCAGAAGACAAATGATTTGATTTGCATAAGCAGATATTTGTAAGGCTCTGCCTTTCTCTACTGCCTGAACAGCACTTTCCAGTTCTCTTGCTCTCACTCTCACAGCATAGTTCACAAGCACAATAATTGCACTTTCTACCCCAAAGTGTTGCCCCTATTGGTAAGAGGAGGTTTTTTCCAACAGCAGCCAGTGATGCTGTGGGACTCTGAAGAGGTGACACTGCATCCAGGCAAGGAAGCAGCAGGGAGGTGCCAGGACCTGTGCAGGGACCCCGACCCAGTGGCTCCAGCCATATGTCCTGTCCCAGCACCCCACTTTTCAGAGGAAGGTTGTGTCTCAGCTTCAACTAGCCAGGGCCCCAAAATACTGAAACTGCCACTGAAATAATAAAGGGAATAGTACATTCCCAACACCATCTGGCCATGTCTGGGATAACCTGCTCCCAAACCTGTATCTCAGGGACAGGGTGGGACCTCTGGCAAGCCCCTGCCCCCTTTGTCTGCAGACTGATCTCTTGGGCAGTGCCTTTCTATAGTTCTGCACAGTACCTGATGTTGTGCTCTGTTGGCTTAGGCTGCTGGAAGACTGTGGTAAGTTCAGAACGCTCAAAAACTTCTTTATTTCATGAAATACACAGCAAGAATTTTACTGACTAATCCTAGTGAGTCCCCTCCTTCTGTCAGCATCTGGAAGGGCTCTGACATTGTAGAGGAATCCTCATTTTTATTTCCAATAAAAAGTGTGCTTCCACTCCAAGATTCACCCACTCTTCCTTCTGACCGATTGAAGTTTTTCCTAGGCACCTCCCCCTCAGCCATGACCTGAAGCTACTTCAAGAAATCTGACAAAATGACATGGGTGACCAAACCTACAGATAACAGTAACACCAAGGCAAATCATCACCTCTCTGGTTTTCCAAGTATACTGTGGAGTAGACTTGGACTTCAGCTAAAGTGAATATGAAGATTCATTGTCCCAAGAGATAAATATTGACAGAGGAAAAGCAAAGGTCAAATTGGTCAATATTTACTCAAGAAACTCTAAATCTTGATGCAGTGTAATATACACCCTGAATGTCTTCATCAGCTATCTCTGAAGATCTTTTCATTATGACTAAATACTACAAAAGTATCTCCTCCCCTCCAAAATTCATATTTAAAAACCAGAAACTCAAATACACCTACTGCAAATAGGAAGCTTTCTGTGCCAATGGCCTCGGCAAAAGGAGATGTGTTGATCTGCAAATGCTATCTGCCCAGTCTGCATGCCAAAGCTCAGCAGCCCTGAATTCAGAAGATGTGAACAACAAAAACTTCCTGACTCATCACATGACAATATTTCACACTACCATGAAGAGGAATTTCTTCTTTGGTAAGGACTAATGCAGTCCCTTCTTCCTCTGTCTCAAATATCTGTAAATTAAGACGGAAATTTAATCTCTGGCTTCTATTTCACATAAAGATTTACCCTGGTAGAATGCCAATCAAGAGTTTTGGGGGAGTTATAATCCTATTACTCACTGTGGCAAGTATATTAGTCCTATTATTTATCTATGGTTTCAAGCTTACTGCCTGCTTTCTGAAGGTCTTCTACCATGCTATTTTTGTCTGAAGCCACAGTGCTACGGATTCTTTTCCACACAACAGCACTGTTGAAAGCAAAAATTCCAGGAAACCTGTAAAAGCTGATTTTTCTGAAGATGCATTATGAAGGAAGACACTTGAATCCTCTGGATTTTCAATGAGGTTATTCCCAGAATTCCCCTCAGCACCTTCACACAGTCAGTCAGTCATTGGGAAGGTTTTAACACTTCTCCTCCAGCGTTCATTCAAACAGTCCAGCACGGCTGGTGAACTCCTATTTCTAACCTTTTGTCTTCACTAAACAGTCAAACGTAGCGGATTTGTTGCAATCACCATGGAGATCTGTTGGTTTCAAATTAGGCACAAACTGTTTGTTTCCTTTGCTATTTTTATTGTGTTTTGAGCCTATTATGCTCCTCCCACCCTGCCCTTTCCTTATCTTACTGGCAAGTAAGAAAAACTGGCTTCACTGGGAAATCAAATCCTAGACACAGATGCTCCTGAACTCTGGGGACGATGGCGATGGTCTCCCCTTCTCAACTGCCTTCCCTCACTGTTGACAACCAGTGAGTCTGCACAAGGTCAGGCTCCACTGATGAGATGACACAGAAGGGCCAAATGAAGTAAATCCTTGCTGGCTGGAAGAAAGATGTGAGCCTTGCTTTGTGCAGTTTCATAGTTAGACCTGCTAGGGATGGAAGCATTAATTTACTCACTGCAAAAGGGAATAAATAATAGGCAGGGTTCGGTCTCACATCTGCAGTGAATGAACATGAATGAACCACCAAGGGCTGCCATGGGAGAAGTGCCCCTGGCACAGCAAAAGGAACCAGGATGAGGATGGGACCATGGGGCAAGGGGGGCAAAGGTGAGGAACTGAAGAATAGGAGGACTGAAGCAATAGGTGTTAGGGGGATCTGGACTTCTGGACTGTTTGGATTACAGGCAGAAAGCAATTAAACCCAGCACTCAGAAGGCAGGTGGAAGTGTCACCACGAGACACCTGGGCTGTTGCAGTCAGATGCTACTGAGCAGCCTCTCCCCATGGAAAGGCTGTCCCACACCACTGAAAGCATGGAGGAGTTGTTAATTGACTCCCAAAGATGTGAAGTCTCTAACAGAAGTTCCTTTGGAGGCACAAAGAAAGACACAAGGACCGATAGTGCTGAATGTAGGTTTCCCACAGCCCAAGTCAATGGGCTCCCTGTGCCAAAAAATGCAGCAGGCTGGGATCTGA
This sequence comes from Daphoenositta chrysoptera, assembly GCA_013397915.1. Taxonomy (NCBI): domain Eukaryota; kingdom Metazoa; phylum Chordata; class Aves; order Passeriformes; genus Daphoenositta; species Daphoenositta chrysoptera. Next base: position 58,154 of record VZRO01005925.1, read on the forward strand.
CAGTCCCAAAGCTGCATAAGCCAAATGCAAGCCTTTCCCACAGTTCTGTGACAGGTACATCGTTGCCTTTAAAACAGCATCAAGCCTCCTCTAAAACATTCCTGTGCTTCTGGAATCATATGCAATCCATAATATGGAACTGAAGTTCAAGTTCAAAGACCAATTAAAAAAAATAAAATCAATGAAATGCTTTTATGAAAGAGAAGATTGATCTGCAGCTTATAACTTCCAGTAATGTAATATTTTAGAACTTTAATAAATAATGCTTTTATCTTGATTGCAAAATAATACCCTGCCATGAAAACACAGAGCAGAGGTAGGAAACTATTCAACAAGAATTAAAATGTCACACTTTGCACAGAATGGAGCATTACAATTATTGGTGAAACACATTTTTCAAACTTGTTAACACAAAATTAACAATTACATACATCACTTAATTCTATAAGTGCATATCTCTCAAAGTACCCATTAGCCAACCATGCCTAGTTCAGTTTTAATATACATGCAGGCTTTGCAGCACAGAGGGGATGTAACTATGCAAGTGCTGGCACAGTAAACCCTGAAATGGCAAGTGCTATTAAATTGAGATGCAATCACGTTGAAAGGGAAACATTAACAAACAGCAGACAATTGAGAAGAAAATACAGGGCGCTTGTGTTCTAATACATGTGCCTCAAAACCTTATATAACTATTCATTGTCTAGCTCATCTGGCCAGGGGCCCAGTTTGCTCTATGCTATGCTATACTAATTTTATAATAATAAACTGTTATACAAGCTTTATGCAGTCATGCATATGAAGAGGTTGTGGAAGACATTACATTTGATTATGTTTCTAGCAAAGACACCATCTTGAAATTAAACATAGCCTGGTAGAAGTTTAAAATACAAAAAAACCCCTAACCAAAACAAAAAACCCAAACAACAACAAAAACCAAAAAGAAAATAAAAGACAAATTAAAGAAAAAGGAAACAAATGTATGCAAACAAATCATTAAAAAACCCAAAACAAATCCTTTCTAAAATGTTCCTTTCCTCCCCATCACCTCCATATTATGCATGACAGATGAATACCACTAATCCCATAATACAACGCAAGAATCTGCATGTTTCTGGACTATGCTCACTGGAACACAATCAGTGATTTTTGGAAATGCATGGGTTTCTTTTTAAATACACCTTCTTTTCGTAAAAACAAAGGAAAATGGTTTACAAAGCCAAAAGGAATGCATGAAATAGCTGGGGTTTAAAACCCCTTTATGTTATTTTTTGCTTTAGCATGAACCAACATGAACCACTGAGATGCCTTAGTTAAGATTTATCTGTACCACAAAACATTTGAAGAACAGCAGTTAGAAAACTTGGGGATGAGAGACACAGGGCACAAAAACATATACAGTAAAAACCAGATGCGATTCAGAAAAGTCATTTTATATTCCACATTTGTCTATGGAATTGTCTGAGAATTTTCTGCTCAACATTATTTCCAGGTTTATCACAGCAGTTCAAAACTGGCTATATTTAGTCACTGACCAGTGCCAGAAAGCACTACCAGACTATAGGATCATGGCATATTTTAAGTTTGATATCTCATCAACCATCAAGGCCAGAAATAAAATGCCTGTTACAATCAAAAAGAGTAAAAGCCTCAGACCTCCAAGATACATAAGGGATTTTTTTCAGTTAAGTCATGAGATATCCCAACTCAAAAATCACATTATTCTGATTACCATTGTGTGCCTGATACTTCCCGACCACCCCCTACATATTTTGATTTCAACATTTTAACATCTAATCTAAAAAAATCCCACTAAAGCTAGTGAAGCAATGTTTTATGTGGGGCCCCTGAGGCACTTCCACATGCAAATACCACCACCACATAGCAAAAGCAAAGAGTCGGCACTCAAGTGGCACTGAAGCTGATGGGTATAAGAGCAAACCCCAAAAAGCTTTAATGCCAGATTCTGATCTAAATCACAGCACTATCAATTCAAAGTAATTGACTCCTGTGGATTTACATGAGTGGAAAGGAGATCCTAATCTTGTTCTTAACCTCTACCTTTGAAGTAGAGATGATCATAAATCCGGTTTTCCTATCCAACAGGAAAATGTCAGAATTTCATAACTTTCTTCAAATCGGGCAGGCAGTCAAAAATGTTCTGAGCAACACTAACAGGCTTTTTAATTTTAACGTGTCTAATGAAAAGAAAACATCTGAAAATACTTCTACAGATTAAAACTCTCATCTCAAACGGTTTTGACAAGACAGTGCATCCCACTGAATGGGGGCCCCAAAGCCCTTGTGAGCATTGAGTTCCCCGAGCTGCTGCAATAGTACAGCCACTGGGGAGATTGTGAAACAGCACCAAAACTCATCCAGAGAAAGGGATGGGTGCAGAACATGGCCACACTAGCACCAGCTATGACAGCGTAGGCCCCGAGAGTATGATAAAACCATGATGAAACCTAATCCTTCCAATCCTAGACCAAGCATTTCATTTCAACCTTCCTAATGAAAAAAAAAACCAGAAAAAAAATGGAGGGAAAAAAAGACCAAAATCCAAACGGACATGTAGTGGCTGAGGGCTGTTACTGTGGAAAAGATTTCAATTTCATTTAAATGGCGTCTTCCAGTGCTAAAAAAAGCATGAAGGACGACTCAGTAGAATGACACAACCTCGTGTGAGGTAAAAGTCAAACCAGAATTAAAATGCAGCAAGAAGCGGGAACAAGGTGGCAATGCAAGAGAAGGGCTGGAGTCAAGCCCTACCAAGGGGTTTGCCTGCAGCTTATACCCATGGCCAAATGCTCCTTCCAAAGGAAGCAGACACCTCACCCATTCTCTAGCTGCAGGTGGAATGCAAGACAAGGTGGCAAAACTCTCTTCAGCCACTAAGGAGTGTCTGTTGACTCTCTGTAATCTATTTTAACCATTGTTACCTTGCTTTGGTCTAGGCTTCTGAAACTGCAGAAGTCCAGCCACCTGCAGCCTCCTGCAACTGTTTCTGGCTGCATGACCCACCTCATCTCTGCCTTTGACTGATGTGCCAATTGGAGCTTGTATTTGCTACTTTGGGACTGTCCAGTTTTTATGGATCTGCAGCTTAGACCCAGTCAGCACAGCCCTGATGCCTTCTCCAGCTCACCTGAAATGGGAGCTGATGTTACTCTCATTCATCTCTGCTTCCTTTGCTCTCCCGAATATTTCTGATGGTTGCTAGGCAACTATTGTTGAATACATGCATGAGGCATTAATTGTATGAGCACTTTAAAGAGGAAAATTCTTTAAAACTGAGGACATGCCATACCAAAAATAGGATATTTCCTTTATGAAGGGCAACACTCGTGGCTGGGAATGTTGAAGGCTGCAGTATGTCAGAGGCCAGATGAGTCACTCAGATTACTCACATGCAGCGCAGCACAAAAGCAGCATCTTAGCAGACCTGACTTTATAATAAAGTTTTATTTTAAATTAAGTGCTTCAGATCTAGTTTTATCTTCTGACTGCTGTCATTGGGATATCACAGTCCACATTTTCATGAAATTAATTGCGTTGGGTCCAGCTGCTGTTACAGTGTTTGAAGGTAGGGAGTGTATCAATTCAGTACCTTCTAAACCAAACATGGCACCAGCAAGTACTCCTCTTTGCTACACTTCAAAGAGATGCTGTAGTCTCACTGCTGATCCTAAGTGCTCTGTGCTCCTTACCCATAAATGTGGATTTCATTTTATAGGGTCTTTTTTTCCAAAATACATTCCAATGTCATGATCAAGCTCTAAAGACAGTAAACACAGACTTCCATAAATTGACTTAAACTTCTAAACTAAGTAACTGCAAGGATTTGCAGCTAGGTAATTTTTTGAGGGGGGGTTGTTTTATAAAAACCCCATCTCTGCCATAACTAAACATTCACAATGTACATGTATTCATCTTAATTACAGGCTGCCTTTCAAAACAACCAGCACCAAAAATCCCCTGAAGAACCATCATCTTCTGGCAGATGAGTAGAACGATTATGGCTCATTGCAAAATCGGGATGCTATAAAAGAATGAGGGCAACTATACTGCTAATTTTGAACATGGTATTCTGAGCTAAGAGCTGCTCAAGACCCTGGGAACAATCTTTTCCATTTTTCAAGCTTGTGCTCTACCTCTGTGAAAGCATGTAATGGGACACAGGCTCAACTCAGCAAATTTCAGCTGAGGTTTGTAAGACTTGAAGGTGAAGGGACTTACTTAATCAGGGAAGTGAGAAGTAGAATCATCAACACCTACTTAAAGTAAACATGCCACCCCACAGTAAAGAGCTGTTTTTCACTGGGAGTTCAACTTCTACTACAGTTGCAAATCCGGAGTGAAACACAGGAGGGTGATGAGAGAGCTGGAAGATCGCACAGTACCTCCCTTTTGAAGCGGCAGCAATGTCTATGACTATCACCCATGATAGCAGGATGACCACCATTAGCGTTTTCACATATTCTCTTACCCTTTCTGTGACCTGAAACTGCTGATTTCAAATAAATCCATTCTCTTCTACTATTCACTTGTTTCTAACACCTTCTTTTTAATTAACATCTCTTTAAAGCTATTACAAAGGTAAGGTGACCAGAGATGTCTGTGAAGGACCCATTGGGGAAGACTCACGGAGTAGGTACTGCAAGTCTGCAGATCATCTTGCACTGTGTTGCCACACATTTAAATGAGATGCTACTGAGTTACATTTTCCATACTTCACTTGAGGAGACAGAAGTTACTGAAAGTGGCCTAAAATGGACCTAAAATTCTCCCTGAGCTGATATCCCGAAGAGAGAACAGACCAGGGATTGATCAGACCCCAGAGACCAGAGCAGAGGACCACACTGCCTTGTCAGTGAGCTGAGGCAGGCAACTGCTCATGGTGGATGGGGACAGGTAAGGAGAACAAGAGACTCAGGATATCAACAGCCCCCAGCGTGGATCAGGGAAGACACTGATGTTTACCTCCTAACACACCAGCTTCCTCCATAATCCTGTTCCACGGTCTCCCATCCACAGAACAACAGATGTAAAGCTCTGCCTCATCTAATTAAGAGTGTAAGCAAAACTTCGAAATTTTGTTTTACTGTGTAATGGACACAAGATCCAGCACAATCTAGCCTTTACCAGCCTGGATGCTATAAATTACATATATTTAATCAAGTTGCAGTTTTTAAGGCCAGAAAGGAATTAGTAGGATATTAGCACCTTGTTTACCTTCTGCAGATACTGCCTATACAGCTGAGTGACTACTGGATGAAGACAGTACCTCTTCCTTGAGTAAGGGTCATGTCTTTTGCAAACCAATCTTGATTTAAAGGATTCAAGTAATAAAGAATCTGTGCTACTCCTAGCTAAGTTGTTCCTATGGTTAATTACCCCTCACTGGTAGGTAATAGTGCCTTAGTTTCAGCATTAATTTATCTGCTTCCACTTTGAAGCATGGGGTCCTGCTATGTGTCTGTGCCAAATTCCGGAGCCCTCTACTGCCACAGGTCTTCTCCTTATGGAAATACTAACAGACTGTGATTGGGCCCCTTCTCAGTCTTCTCCTCTGTGAACTAAATGGAGTGACATTCTTTAGTCTTTCACTTAGAAGCAAGTCTTCTGTCCCATGAATTGCTTTTTGGGTCCTTCCTTAACCCTGTCCAGTATTTGCATATGCAAAGCACAGGCATCAGAATCAGGCACAAAGATAAAAGTAGGGAAAAACCTCTCTAATAAAATTCTTCCTGCTCTTCCATGTTCCTCTACAAGCTCATAGTTCAGAATAATACATCTGAGTATTAGTAGTGCAGTTATTCCATGAAATTGTACCACCCTTTTTGCAGCAAGCCATCATCATTTGACTGACTAACCAAAAATGTTAGCTCTTAGGGGGTTGATAATGATTTCCTCTAGCATTAGAGGCAGGAGTAGTAACACCTCTCTATTTCTTCTCTCTATTCCCTGCTTATTAATCCGAGAACCAAGTTTGCTCTTCTACTCCAATCAACTGGTTATCTGTCATTACTCCCAAGTAATTTATGCCATTAAGACCAACACAACAGCCCTGAGGCACACGGAAATGCTGCCAGATCACTAAAAGACCAAGATACACCTGTATCTAATACTGAGGCCCATACTTCAGCTGAAATGTAAACTATCACTGCTTCACTCACCTTTGGCCCATCATGGACAATAAATCAACTGAAAAAAACACTAAAAAGTCATAATTGCTAATGATAAACCTAGAAAAAACCAGCACTACTTCTTTTGCTAAAATCTGCCTTCACTTTCAGGACTTATGCATAAAACCAAGGTCCTAGGAAGAAACTGGCAGCATCCACTGGCTTTAGACACAAGCAAAAAGGGATTGCTGTGGTCTCTTAAGCTATTTGTGTAAATGATAAACTAATTGTCCGTGATCTGTCTCATCAGGTTTACAAAGATGCTGACAGGTAATGAGAACTTAAACAGCACTAGTGTCAATAGAGAGAAAAAGCCCTACTCTGGATCCCCCTTAACGCCGCCACTTGATTTCACAGAGAGAAAACTATAGCAAGAATTTTAATGACCTATTTTGCCTCTTCTGCAATTTGATTTGAAAGCAAATTCACAAAAACCCAGCCACGTGGAATTTAAATTCTGCAGAAGTCTCACCCACCAGCAATTACTACTGCAGTGTTTAAAATTTTAAAAGAAAACAAACCCAAACCTGAACAAAACACTATTTTTCAATTAATTTTCTTACTTTGATTTCTCTCCACATTGCATCATCTCCCAATTACTGTGATTTTGCTGAGTGTGCCAGTTTCTTAAAGACACAGCTATAAAATGTATGGACTAATTGTTGAGCAGAACTGAAGAGCTATTAAAACTGCAATAGTACAGCACTTCCAATGGTAGTCTATTATTTCTACATGATTGGTTTTGTACAGTCCAACTCATGCAGTGAAACTCTTAGATAAATTAACTCCTTCGTTTTGACATAAACATCAAAGGGAGAATTAAAGGAGAATGAACATTATTTTCTGCTGCTATTTTAGACATACTGTTCATAACATCCATGCACGTTCCTGGAAAGTTACAAATTATTTAAATTGAGAAAGCCATTTGCTGTTTTATCAAGTCTGTAATACATAAAATTTGGCTCCAAAATTATCTCATTTTCCCATTTCATGTTTCCCTGTCATCTACATGGTAGAGCATGTTTACAGAACTTTATAACTATAATATACAATTCAGTCATTTCTAAACAGCACTGTAAGAATAAGTCTGAAATGTACACATTTTAAAGATTACTTAGTGAACACCAAACCCTTTCCCAGCTGTTTTAAATTTTGAATTTCCCAATAAATGAATAACATACTAAAAAAGCAAACAAGATCTGACATTATTTAGTCTAAGTTTCTAAAATGGCATAACATCTGTAGCTAAAAACAATTCTGAATAACTATATTTAACTAGAGCAGTATTCTATTATTCATAGCTCATTTTCCTTACAGACTAGGGGACTTAATGTGGTGTTCAAACATTTCTTTTAATTGTTTAGTTCTTCCAAGAGCCAAACTGCTGCAAAAAGGAGGAAAATGTTCACTCATATCTTTTATATAAATTCATGTGACCAACCCATGATCTCAGTTAAGTGCCACAACTGTTCATTAACACACATCACAGCCCCCCAGTCAGCACTGCGAGCTTTGAAACCACGCCAGAAGCAGGGGCTCAACAAATGGCACTTTGACCTTTTCACTACTAACTTCAATCTTTATTAAAATCTCTCAGACGTCAGCTCTGTCTCTCTCTTTTACCATCTTTTATGGGCTCCTGAAATACCTAATATTCATTCATTAAACGGAAAAGTTTGTTACATTCTTACGTAATGATAGATTCCCCTTTCACACGCAATCGGCTTGTGAAATGCCTTTGATTGAAAAAGAGAACTAAACACCCCCTCCCCCTGCCAAACAACTCTAAATTCAGATTGCTCACTCATTTCCTGGGAAATCAAGCATGCTGCCTAATATTAAAAAATCTCATGGCATCCAGGCAAGTTTAGCTCCATTTTATGTTCCCCTTATTAAATTTCACCTTAGCAACACACAAAATCCTCACCCTGCTCCTTGCTTGCTTTTTCAGTTTCATGTTTGCATCTTCACTTCTTTGGCCCAAGCATTTATGGGAGGACAGAAACAATTTTTTTTGCCCAGAAGAGTTTCAGTTTCTTACAACAGAGTCACCAAAACGAGCAATCCCATGGAGAAAAATGCAACTAGAGACAAATAGAGGCTTTGATCATTTTTATGGTGCTCAAGCACAGATTTGGCGGGGGGGAGAGTAGAGGGGAAGACAACTAGAGAAATAATGTTTTTTTTTCTTTTTTTTTTTTGCCTACCAGTAATTAAATAATTACGCATTAAGAACAACAAAAAAAAAGAACCACAGAAAAAGTTCTCATGAGTCATTTATGTGTTTTCATTCTTTGTGTAAACTTTCTGGCACACCCTATATGGTTCACTTCTTGCTTTAAATAAGTAAGTACTGGAAAATATGCATAGTATTTGGAACCAAGGGGAACGACACATTAATTTGAAGTTTGCTTTGTGTAAGTTTGCATTTTCCAAATTTGAAATGCAACTTCAAGGAAACCCAAAACTCACCTTCAACCTCTAATTTCGCCCCCCCTTCACCCACGGATTATGTAGAAGGTATAAACTATTCATTTAAGCAGCACGGTGAAGTATCATCATTAGGTGGCTTAGTTGCCCGGGATACCCCTATCAGCCTGACCAGTAGGGAACCTGGGAAGTGTGAGCTCCAAAAGGGGGAAAAGTAAACAAAGTAATGAGTAACAGTTACAGCTCCTTAAAACGTGTACATTAACCTCGGTATTGGGAAACTATTTGCTTTTTAGAGGCAGCACCTCGGATTGAAATAATGATAAATATTTTGGTAATTCTATCTCAAGCCAAAATGAAATTACCCAAGTACACTCCTGGAGAACAAAGCTTTTTAGTATACCTTAAAATGAACTCAGGTAAGTTTACAAATGGCCTATACCTAAAAGACCATTAACTAAAATTACATTTGTTTTTATTGAAAGACAGCCTCAAGTGCTGACATGTAATATATGACATGTGATACATAATAATACTCTTAAACCAGTTCTGACATAATATCTCCCTAGGCATAATAACCACAAATGACTGCTTTAGTTAAGAACTAGCCAGAAGCAAAATAGATCCACGTAAAAGTAGCTTTAACCATAAATACCTCAACAATATTTTATGTCACTTTGTAAAAAAGTTAAAGGAGTCCCATAATAATTAACAACAAAAACTTCATGTTCTTTACTATTGTATGGTGGTTGTGAAAGGTTATTTCATAGTCCCGCAGCTGCCAATGCTGTAAATTATGCAGGCACCAAGAAGCATTAAGGAGAAATAATAGCAATTTAAACTAAGGCTGACGTAATTCATGATAAACAGTCATTGGAAAATATTACAATGTTGTCTTTTTTGAGTGGGTTTAATCAGAAGAATGTGACCATATTCTGACACAAACCACTTCACTTTTCCATTGTACAAGAATGGGGGCCCTTCCCTGACCAAAAAGGTCTCCCGTGCTCGCTGCCACTGTTGAGCCCCAACACCTCAGGGATGCTGCTCACGATGCTTGGGATGCCAGTGGGCCCCAAGTTCTGAGACACAGCTCCAGAGTCTGAGTGGGCCTGGTGGTCCAAGGGAGGCACTGAAACCAGGGGAACAGTCAAACAAGGATGTGCTAATGAAGGCACCTGAGGCAGAAGAGATGGCTCCAGAAGTGAGGCTATCTATGATGGACATGGCTCCATCAGTGAACATACTGAACATCAGTGAACAAACAGTGAACATAGCCTGACTTACTTTTTGCTATGATCACAAAACATGATTTTGATAACTGAATTGTAAAACAAGCCATCAAGTGGAAATCTTATATAGGAGGAATTAGTAATGTACACCTACAATCATTCCTTGAACGGACACCAACAAAGTGGATGTGTGTTATAGATGACAAAACGCATGCAATGGGTTACATTTATCAGGCACAGAAGAGCAGCTCACTTGCAAATGCCTCGTTTGCTGGAACTACACATTAATTCTCTGCTGAACTCTGTCTGGTAAAACATGTAAACCCCACAACACAGAATCACTAAGCTAAAAAATATAAAGTTGTGCTTGGAGTTTTGATTATATAGTGAAAAATAATCTTAGTATTTATCCTGGTTACAACTACGGTTGCTAGTGAAAATGCACAAAAAAACCTGAAAAGGAATAGAAGCTAACAGCATTTGTTTCTATTGAAGTTCTTGCAGACAGGAAGGTATTTTATCTTACTTTACTACACATTACTTATGTTCACTTAACAGCTTGCTGTTAACATTGGGTGAGATTCTGTCTTTGGTTAACTGGTGAAAATCTTGAGTAACAGCCACAGAAGTGGATGGAGTTATGTTGGATTTACGCCACTAAGGAAAGCAGAATGTGACCCCTTATCAGTGCCTTTCTGCTTTGAGTATACAAATATTTTATGCATTTCAATGAGTGACAGAATGCAAAACTTGCAAATATTTATTTTTAGATGTATGGGGAAAAAGCAATTAGAGCTAAAAATGTTAAGAATGAAGAAATCACTTAACAGAAGCAATTATGTTGGGCACATAAACAGCTCTGCCTTCAGACATTTTATTCAAACGCTGCAGAGCACACTAGAAAATATCAATTGTTTAAAAAAAACTCCAAGTATTTTTTCACAACTGAAAAATCAATCATTATAAACAACATCTGGGGATCATTAATATCTTGCTCTGCAGTTGAATTAATAAAATAGGAAAGAAATCTGACCAGAATCCAGAACATTTCCAGATTTGCCTTTTCAAGCTAAAAGCTTATGTTTGCAGAGGTGGGGTGGGAGGGAAGAGGAAATGTACATTTATCTATATTGTATATAGCACTATTATGCATTAATCACTACTTCCCCTCCAGCTATGTCCTGTTTTTGTTTTGGGAGACCTAAAATTTGAAATATTTAGCTAAGCCACCCTGCCCAGGACCTTGGGAAAAATTTGCATGTTTTTCAGACTGTTGGAGATGCCACAGTAAAGCTCCATCTAAGGAGCTCCCAGTATCCATGCTAATAAAAAGTCTCCATACTCCTCCTATTGCAGTTCTAAATGTTTTAAACATTCCAGTATTTACAGAGGAGCACTAACACCAATCCCATTCTAATATCACATTTGTATTAAAACAAAGAAGCCCGAAGCATCTATATGGAAACTTCAAGTTTTTCTGAATTTCACTGATACAAATTATCCTGCAGGTACCCAAAAGAGACAACAGCAATAATGCTGATACTTTATATCAGCTGAGAAACTTCAAAAAAACACCCAGTCAGCCCAAGTACAATTTTTGTACTTGAGCTAGTTTAAAAACAAAAGCCAACTTTGACTCTTTGACTCACACAAATAAAATAAGCCACCAACAGGAAAACTGTATTTCATTTAGTCTGGAAACATTCTTCCATCGTTTTTTTTTTTGTTTGTTTTAAAGACTTGTTCCCTGCCAAGGTTTTATTTTGTTATGTTTTTCCCCCAAACAACTGATTTTATCTGTGAGTCACAAACTTCAGCAAACTAGGATGCATAATGAGAGCAAAGACCAAATTTCAGCTATACCAGGACTAATGGTACCACTCCATACCCTGAAGTCACCAGCTTTCATGTCACAGAACTTTTCTGGCACATGACCCGTCCCTAAAAAGTCCTTTCACCTTCACAATGCTGCTCTTCCATGGCTTCCCTGGCCAATGACAAGAAGGAGGGTAAGTCCTGAAATCGCTGGCTCAGAAACTCCAGCAGCTGGGAGGACTGGTAAGTCACTCCTCGTTCCCAACCACTCCCTGCCAGCCCTGGAAGTGAGACAAACTGCCTTCTTCATTGTTCTACAGGGAGAGATGAGTTGTTGAAGGTTTCGAGGTTTGCATTTTAATGTACATAACTTTTCCCCTAGCAAGCAATATATTGTTAAGTTTGGTTTGGGGGATGGGGAGAGGAGATAAGTGGGGCCTCCAATGCCCTTTTGCACACAGTTTTTTTTCAATGAGCAGGTTCCCTCTGCATTGCTCATGTTATGGCCAAATGAAGATGGTTAATTTTTCAAAGAAAAAATTGTATTTATACCACAGTAGGTTGTAGTTCTCTCACTTTTGGTATGAAATGTTTCATTAAAAAATTGGCTTTTACATGTAAACCCAAAAACTTTTAACCTTCTTTTGGGGGTGAACATGCGTTTACAGTACTCCAGGGACCAAAAACATTGTTTAATGGCATACTGGACCCAGCATGCTGTAAAAATAATCCAGAATGATTTAAAATTTACCAAATTTATTTCAAAATTTGAGAAGAAATAAGGTATTCAGTTTTCTCTCACACTCCTGTTTATAGAAAAAGCAAGACCATCCTCACAGAATGAAAGACAGCCTTTGGATTCATCTTTAGCAGGCAGGATTTATAATATTTATCATGACAAATCCTTCTGTGTGAGATTTCCACCTGGTGAGGCTGATGGAGCTGAAAACCACCATCCCCCAGACCACAGCTGGATCACAGAAGGATCCCAGCACATTGATGCACCCTGGAAGCCACTCCACGCCATAGAGCTGGCACAAGCCTGGCAACTGAAGTCACCTTTCCTGGACAAGCAAACACAGAGGACATGTGCTCCTCTAGCAACAAGTGCACACTGATTTATGCCCAGTGACCTTCAGATAGACCTTCTGAACACTCACAGGCAGCTTTGTCTCCAGCTAGATCACTCTGGTCTATAATGAAAATTATTACAAACCTAATTTTTTCATTCCTTCTCTCCTGCAGCACGTATGACCACACAGCAGATGCCAGTAAATGATAATGCATTTACAGAAGTTATTCAGTAACAGTAACCCCAGAGGCTGATAAATGAAAAAGATTTTGAAAAATGTCTCGAGTTGAAGAGAAATGAATTGTTCATTTTCATTGCTCATGTTCATTTCATTATCCACCTGGCCAGCTTCTCGCTGGTGAGGACCTCTAATTGCTCTTATTTCAGGAGAGGGATATGTGTGCAGTCTGACGGTGGTCACAGCCAGGAACTCTGGCTATCAAGACATCCAAGCATGGTTTATGTCTTCTGCTTTCTGAACAGAAGCAAGCTTTTGAGCCTATTTGCATTCTGGAGGGGAACCCTCCAAGGCAGTTGGATTAACTAAGCAGTAGTTTCATCAACAAGAATGGGAGCAGGAGGCTTCCCACTCACAGCAGTCTTTCCCCTGTAAATGGAGAGCAAGTCCTTCCAGGGCAGGCTGCAAAGAAATACATGCAAATGTTTGAGCCTTCCAGCTGCTGAGCCCACTCCTCAGCAGCCCACTTCTCCAGCAGCCTCCTAGATGGGATGCTGCCACACTGAACCAAGCCAGAGTTGGACCAACCAGAATCAGAAAAGAACTGGGAAAGAAAACTGGTCCTAAATACTCCTGCCCAAAGCACTCGGGCACATGCCATACAGCAGTGGACAGGCAGGGCAGAGGCAAGCACAGGTAGCCATGGTGCTGGCAGCACCTGTAGCAGCCCGAGCTGGAGCTGGAAGAGAAGCTTAGCACAGCCTGAGCCTCATGGAAGCTCTATGGAAACACAGAACATCCACACAGACTGCCCAAAGCCCCACTGCATCCCTTCCAGCCCTACCTGTGGGAGCTCACAGACAGCATCTACACACATCTTCTGCTTTAAAAAGTCCCACACCTAAACAAGATTATTTATTGTCAAGAAAACTTATTTCTTCTTCTTCATTTCCTGCTTTATTTATTTTTGTTAAAAACCCTGCAGAAGAGGGAAAAATAGGCAAGGAGTATGAGAAGAAGTCAGAGCTCAACAAAATTTTTTTTGTTATAAATCTATCATGAAAGTAGAGAGAGTATTTCCAGGAAAAACATTTCTATTAAAACTGCCTAACAAGGACAACAGCTTACAGGCTGAGGGCTCTTTGTAAAGGTGTTTCTGGTGTTTCATTTGTGACATGATGTATCTGTTGCACAATACTCCAGCATACAGAGAATGTGTAGGACTTGCCTCAAAAGCAATGCTTCTGAAGAAGACTTGGCATCCACATCAGAAGCCAGTGCTCCAGTGCTTCCCACATAAAGACACCAGCAGAACGTATTTCCCAAATAATATGTGCTTAAGAGTTTGGAGAATTTCAGGTAAAAATGGTGAAATACACACTCCTATCTTGTTCCTTCTGCACACTTATTTATTTGCAAGGTAAGAGAGAGCCAAAACCTTCAAACTAAATGTGTCTGGATCTCCTTATAGACACCTTTTCAGAATTTTAGTCACATTTCTGTAATCTGGTATCCCCTCAGATTTGACTGATAAATACCAATGCCTTAGAGTAACCTATTTATCTACTGTACCACCCTGCCTCTGTTTAGCCTTAGCAGTCATCACTTTCCACATGTGACATCAATCTACATGATATCAATGTAAACTGTTTGTATAATGAAGTGTTGTACATTTTATTGTCCTGCCAGCAAAGAAAAGGATAAACTAGTACTTTGCCTGTTGTCTTCAACAAAGGTAGTATAATTGACACCATACATTTTGCAGTACAGATATGGAACCATACACTGGCCAGTTTTTTCTTCTTAAAACAGCAGGGCTTGCAAGTTTTACATCATTATTTTCATAAGAAATACTTTTAAACAGTGGGTTTCTTGGGGATTTTTTTTTTGGTGGCTCTTTTTTTTATAATAGGAGTTCAAAAAAATCTGCTTCTTAAACCCAACTAAATTTTAAATACACATTATTAATTTCTATGGCTAAGATTTCTGTGGCTCTGGTTTGATAATGAGATAATTGCCTCGCAAAGGTCAAGAGAATGGCATAGTTTGCTTTCAGAGGCTGAACAAAGCACTCGCTATGGTTCACTAAGCGTAGTTTCTGCATCACTCCACATCTCTTTGATTCATCTATTACTAATATTCCATGATACACTTACATTATGGATCCAACTATTTCAACAAACCTGTAATCAAGGAATGACCCTGAATAAAATACTCCACAGAAAGCAGATGGTAGGCTCATCAAACGCCTTCAAGCCTAAAATAACCTTTCCCATATAAAAAGGAGAGTCAATTAAAACTGAACTTTATATTCTGAGCTTGAGCTCAGAGTAAATAAAAACCAACATGATACTATTGTGTTATTGGACCAAACTTCCAGGGCATTTCATTCATTTTTTTAACCACCCCCACCCCTAGAAGCAACCAACACTTTTATGCATAGCTCATTCAAAGCCTGTAATGATTTGTGTGAGTGTGAGCAGACTTGACAGTTTGGGCCTGATTCTGAAAAATCTTGACAGCACAAAACTAAAACTATTCCCAGAAGTCATGTGCTCCAGTGACAACACCACGTGAGGAAGGATCTCATCTGCCTGCTGGGAATGGAGTGGTAGAGCAGCAGAGGAGCACTACCTTACAAAATGCCCCAATGCCACCAGAGGAGTCAGGGCTTCTCTACCAACACAACAATGCCTGAGCTGGGCACCAAGCTCAAAGCCAGGGTGCTCGAGTTCAGAAAAACAAGTAGATGACTTTCCCATCAGAAACATCATTAAAGCCCTTCCCTCTCACTCTCATTATTAAATTTTTAAGCACATCAGCAGAATTTTGTTCTCTAAGACACCACAGGAGCTTCCTTGCAGAGATGTGGGGGTCTCGCAAGCAAAAGTGTACCCACCACTTGCAAATGCAGACTTTTCAAGCATTAGCCACAGAACTCATCCATCTGGTGATATGGGGGATAAAACTTATTTCTGTATACTGCTAAAGAAACTACACTGGACCCCTTACTGGGGTTACCCAGGGTGTCTGCACAGCACGCATTCCGCCACACATTCAAAGCACATCTGCTGTCCTTGCGATGATATGACACCAAAAAAACCCAGTGTGAAATCACCTGGTTGCTACCAGGTGTCAAATCTTGCCATCCTCTCCCCCAGCTGTAAGGGGCTGCATACTCCTTTAGAGCTGCAGAGTATTCTCTATGCCTTTTGAATTAAGAGGCCACCTCTCGCAATCACCTCTGCACTCATGAAATCAAACTCCTAGCACAGGCAAAGCCCATACTGAACAAACCCACATTCCAAGATGACCAGAAACACACCAGCTACAGCTGACACTCGTACAGGGCCCTGGGAGCACAGCTGCCGAGTGCTCTGCCACAGCAATGGGGTGTGCCAGGACTCTCTCCTGTTTTGCATTTTCTAGCATATTGCACCAACAATGACTTTAAAAAACTAACACACGCTGTAAAGCTTCTGGAAGACAGACTATAGGTGAATGGTTAAGGCAGATGAACTTCAAATGCAGGCAAGGTAAGGTTTCACTCAGACAAAGTCACTGTGCTACACTCTGCCTGTGTAACATTATCTTTGATTGTGAACTCAAGTTGCAATACTGAGATCACCAGTGGCTAGAAGCCTTCAGTCTCAGAGACGAAAGAGCATATTTGGTACTTAACATTTCAATCATAAATAGCATTGGTTCACTTTAAAGGAATCACATCTTGCCTTTAGAAATCAATGGACACTTAAAAGAAGAAAAATGTCTTGTGAGAAAAAGAAAATAGCTGTAATGGGACTTACCAAACTCATCGCATATACTTTCATTTTCTATTAGGGTAGGATGATCAAATGTATCCCGACAATAGAAGATTTGGGGGTTCTTGCTTGTTACTGCAATGCCTCCAAGGGCTAAAACAAACTGGTCTGTTAGTATTGAAGAGGGCTTGTCCTGAATGCGCTTTAGCATGGAACGGTATCGACAGTACTGTGGGTAGCTGAGAATTAAAAGGTTTGAATCTTCATCATCCTCACCTGGAAAAACAGAAAAAAAATACTCTTAGTATATCAGAAAAATACAAAACAAGAGCTGTAACTCAGGGATTTCAGAAAACCTCAAAGTTCACTCTTTTCTCAAGACCCAACTTTTATAGCACAGTGGGTCTGGAAAGAAAGGTTCAAAATAGAAATTCAAAGAAAGTTTATTAAAATAGCTTATTTTCTGCCTTTCTGTTCAGTTCTCCTACGCTTACTCACAAGGACTACCTGAATGAGCAAGAAAACACTTCTCTGCAGAAGCTGGCCAAGGGCCTGAATCAGTGTTCTCCATACTTTGCCAACTTGGCTGCTTCGACAGAAATATTATCTGTAATTTTTACTCAGTTCCCCATATAGCTTTACTACACGCATGTTTACATCAGCGAACATCTTTTAAAAATAATAATATACAAGCCTCAGAGCATACAGCTATTAACTCTCCTTTGAAGTACCTGATACTGGCAACTCCCAAAGGACCCCTGGGCAAGGGAGGTCGGCTGATCTGACCTGTTGCTCATCTGACCTGGTCATTGTTGCTAAACCCCAAGGTGGAAGCACCTTTCTTCACATTAACTGCAAATGCAGCAGGACTCAATAAAACTCCTACAGAGCACAACAGGCAAATGAATTTTCAAACAGCTTGTGCTGCTGGGCTCAAAATATAAAGCAATCTAGAGCTCAGAGCTTTCCATTCCTCCATGGTTTAGATGATATCACATATAAAGGTGGCAGATTTCAAAATAACATAATTAAGTGTCATCATATAACCAGAAGGAAACCTAAGAGAAAAAAAGACTCAACTAGGGATGCAAACATGAGAAATTATTCATTTGCAGGTATGCAGCCAGTACTTAACAGCACTTATTTTTATGCTCATTTATCTCCTCAGGTAGATAACCAAACGTGGCTTTCCAGGCATGCCAATGAAGACAAAGCAACAGCATTCACTTTACATTTTCTGCTGTACTCCGATTACTGAATAACTCAGCTATTTCTTCTGCCAGAGACAAAAGGTCTACTATTTAATCCCATTACCAATACTGAAATCATCATTCTTACTCCTTAAGTAAAAATCACTTCAGACATTGAAAGAAATGTCAGTTCAGTTCTCCCCAACTAAATATGATGGCACAACTCATCTAGATTCAAGTGAGGCAATGGAAATGTTGACACATAAAAGGCTAAATTTTAAGAAGTCTCTGGAAGCAGATATATCACCTAGAATGTCATCACTGCAGATGAATGCAATGCTGTAAAAAAAAAAAATCAACATGGCAGACGGACTTGCAAAGTACTGTCTTTATTAGCACAGCTCCTGAAAGTCATTGCTTTTTAGAAGTCAGAACTCTACCCTGACATAGGTAAGGAGATAAAACAATTTGTGTTAAAAAAAAAGAAAAAAATTTAAAAAAAAAGTAAGAGTAATACATTTTGGTAAACAGCACTGACATTACTTTTCTAAGAAAATAAAATTGATGGCCCTTAAACCTCTTTTGGCCGATAAGGATGTGGTCATGCTTTTCTTTGTTTCAACAAGTATCCCATAAGCCTACACAACAGCACGATTGAGCCAATTGCTCCTGGGAATAAGGCTCTCTGTTCTTTATTAGGAAACTCTAAAAATCAGATCAGGAAAACTGTTCTAGGAATTAACAAGCACATGATCCGTCCTTCAGCTCCTTCGAGAGTTTCACGTACGCCTGCCTGACAGTTATTACTACTTTATACCTTTGTGTAGATAGCGGTGAGCTGAATCTGTCGATCTGACAGCACTTTTCTTATGCCAGGATGTGGTCAGCTTTTTAAACAGGGTGTATATAAATGTATGTCCCACGTGCCTTTGTAGTAAACCATTAGTTTCTAGACAAATGTGCTGTAAGTCCCTGCGCAGAATTACACAAACTTTGTACCCCTGACAACTGACGACTTAACTCAAACCCCCTGGCATAAATTAAAACCAAGTAATTTTTTACAGGATCACTTCCATACACGCTTGTGCTATTCCAATGAGTACTTTATGAGGCATTTGTTTCCTTTGCTTTTTCACTCCAGATAGAGTAGATATATCTAAGAATGAACAAAGGCTGAATAAACTGAAAATTTGTTTAGTGAAAGACAAACACAGTGTTCCTGGAACAAAGATTTTTTCCTCCACCACGCCCACATGAGAAAAGAGAAATCAAAGCAGACCAACCCCTAATAAAATGCAAGCCCGAAAAAGAACTATTATTTGCTTCTATCAAAATCTAACACGTGCCATTTAATGGTGGACTTCGTGAATATTGCAAGTATTTTTCAGAAATATGATCAGAGAGAGTTTACTGTAAGAAGAAGCAGAGCTCAAAATGTAGATCACGTTCTATTAAAATTAAGAAAAACAACATGACTTCTAAAAACATACAACTGCGATATTAGGAAACCAAGACGCTGTATTTGAGTCTCTTTTTAGCTTCAACAGACAGAACATGGTAAAAGATAATACCTACAGTATTCTGCTTGTGAGGCTCAACTGAAATTACTCTAATCCTATGCTTATATCATAATTGTGTGGTTTAATAACCCCCTCCAACGTAAACTTTTCATTTATTTTTATATTTCAGGGCTGAAAACAGAGAAACTGTAATTAGGAAGCAAGGTTCCACCCCTGCCTTCTGAGCCCTGCCTATATATGCATAGATGTAATCCAACAGTTCCCTTTGTGAGGGGTAAAGAGAGCTGGGATTTGGCACAGCCTGGCATTTATGTTGGATTACATGTTCTTCAAGTTGTCTTTGTAAGTAAGAGATGCATGAAATGCCAAACACAATGAATCTATGCAAGAACTGACTTTTCAAATCAGCACAACCATTTTTAATATGTAAGGCAAGACAATTAAATGCCCCAAAAGAAAAAAAAATAAAGCCTGTTAAAAGCACGAATTCCTAACAAATCCATCTAGAGCCAGAACTATTTACAGAGAGACCAGAGGAAAAAAAACCCTGTAACATGCTTTTTGTTTGCTTGTTTCAGAAACATCAGCCTATAATGTTATTGCTAACTGCCATAATCTACCCTCAACATCAGTAAGCATTTTTTTTTCTTTACAAAGACCTTCACACCAGGATTTTATAGAGCTTGATGGAAAAACTATGCATGTTCCTTCCTGTACCTAATTACCTCAACTGCAAAAGCTGCCAAGTATTTTGCCCTTTAGTTCTTTTAATCGTATTAGTGCAAATGCATTTGGATGCCAACAGAAACAAACATTTAAAGATTTTTGCTTAAAAGATTCCAAATATGTATGAGGCTGGTGCTATGAAAGCACACTCCACTTCTTCCCAGAAAGCACAGAGTTATTCCTGCAGAAGAAATATGAATTTGTGCCTCTTGTAAGACTAAATGTCTAGTTTCGACCCAATTTAAGTAAAATAATGTCAATATGAACTGCTCTCACAATGATTTATGCTACCTTCTGTTACTTTATTACATTAGACATTCCTTTCTCTAAGCTTTATACTTTTTGCCGTGCTCCTAGCAACCACATAAAGGCTGAGCACCAACTTTACGCGCCTGGCACCCTTCCAGGCTCGACTGTTATTGATAATTATATTGAAGTTTCAATTTAATTGCTACTCTGTTGTGACACAGAATATTTTTTGTAATTAGACTTTTCCCATTTTCTGTCCATTCATTTTTTGTATTACTGAAAATGACGTCACCCCCCCGCTCACAGCAAAA
>VZRO01005925.1:78850-120394 GCA_013397915.1 Daphoenositta chrysoptera
AGCAGAACAATGATACAGATAAGGGCTGTACATCTGTTACTATCATTAACAACTCGGTAATGGGAAGGGAAGAAAAAAAAAATTAAAGGAAAAAAAAAGTTGAATATAATTTCTCAGAAGGTAAATTTCTTTCCAGTTTAAGTGCTCTTTTTCTTCTTACAGTTACTCAATGATTTCCTGTTCTAATTACAAGACATTATACAGAAAGTAATTTTTAAAAAGGAAATGTACCAGCACAGGAGGCTAAATAGAAACACTTACTTAGTATGGTTTGAAATTGCAAACTTTTACATCTCTTATCAATTCTCTGCTCTACCTTTGTGCAATATATTCTACCACACATCTACCATCTCTTCTGAGGCAGTTAACACAAATGTATACATCAAAGGGGAAACACAGTTGCAGTTAAACTGCAGGCAAAGGAAAAAAAAAAAGAAAAAAAAAATCGATTTTTTCCTCCTCAATGTAGCTGGTAAGTTGGAGGCAAGCCAAGCCTCAGAGTGGAAAATATTAAAAAGTACAAAAAAAGTAAAAAAAAAAAAAAAGGCTTGATTAAAAAGCGACAGAAGAGATATTCAGTTCTAAATCTAAATGAATAAGCCACAAACTATTTCATAAAAACATACTGTGACGTAAATTACACATCAGTATTGCACTGTTGTGGTTATTTTGAGAAATGGCTTGTACTGTAAGTCAGCTGGTAAAACCCCACCCTTAATGATTTTGTAATTCTCCATACAGCAATCAACTGGAGCACTCATGAAATTGCCAAGAAGGAAAACAGACAGAGCTGTAGAGAGTTTGTAATAAAAAGATAATGTACTTTTAACATAACAGAAGTAGAAGATTGGTTTTATTAACTAAAAAAACTACTTAAAAGGTCCCAGGCTTGCCATTTGTTTTGATAAATGTTGACACAGATCTTCATAAGATAAGCAATGGAAGTATCAGGGGAACCAGATAAAACGGGACAATGCTTTGGTGTGTGGGTAGCAAATTGAGCAAGGGAGTTATCTGGAATACAGAGAGAAAATGAAGGAAGTTGCAGGGAAGGAAGTTGCCTGTCCATCAGGCTCCTCTCCCACACTGTGCCCTTGCTCCTCTGCCTTCTTTCATAACCCTCAGTTACTAAGGGGGTCTCCCAGAGGATTCACATATCATAATTAGTTTATCATTGCTTGTATGCATGGCTTTGACCATTACCATCAATATGCAGGAGATACAGAGGTAATGGAGGATGCATCTGGATGTCTGGAGGGACTGGCAATGGCAAGGTTAATGGTGCTGAATGAACACGGCTGTGACCCCCATGATGGGAGGTCTCCTGACTGTGGCAGGGCAGCGTGTTCAGGTGTCACTGACCTCCCAAGACCCTCCAGCTCTTAAAACCTAGTTCTCTTTTTTTTTGTTCTACTCCTCTGACAATGACTTTCTGCAGTATGGGCATGAGAACACGGGTGTAGATGAAGCAAAGATGTGTAGCTCACCCTTCAAAACCAGTATCTGCAGGTCAGACAGGCTCTACACAGCTCAGAGCTGCCTGTTCTAATAAAAACCCAAAGAGAGAGAGCACAGTTTTCACTAGGCAGAAATGAACGTACCACACAACTACCTAAAACCCCTGAATCTTTCAAAAGGTCCAAAAGCAACAGAAACAGCAGAACAGTGAAAGAATAACCACAAGAAGGAATAAGAAACTGGGTCTTTATGACCTCAAAATCTTTAGGAGGAATCTTTAAGAGGAATGATGCAATGAGAACACCCTCCCATATCATAGTCCAGCTATAACCTGCCAAACACCTTCAAACTTCCAAGGTAACTGCAGGTGGCCAAGCAGCAATGACAGTCATCACCTACACCTCTGGGTACTCCTGTGAGGGAAAGGACAGCTCTCCCAGTGAAACAACCTTCATGGGAGGATTATGCCTGGCTCCTGCCTGACCACTTGTCACACTGAATTCTTTGAACAGACACATGGCTAAGAACCACAGCAGGAATCCACGCCCCCAGTAGGAATCTGCTGTGGACTAGGAGCAACAGCTGAGGAGCTCAGGTAGCTGCATCATCGTCACAAGGCATGCTCTTAGCACATCCATCCACTCTCTCTCCAGTGGTTAGGAAAGACTTCTCAAACACAGCTCTTCCAATCCACTCTGCCTTTTCATTCCCACGGTCTTTATTCACTCTAGTAAAGACACTTGGTGTGCCTCAGCTGGCTAATTAATCACAAGACCTAAAAATATTAATCTAAGAATCGTATTTCTGTCGCAGATAAATGCAAATACAGTAATGATTTAGCCACATGAGATGGGATAGGAAATCTGTGGTTTCGGTTTTAAATAAATTTGGGTAAATTATTGACACAACAGGGATACCTCTTTGTTGGCAGGACCCATGCTACTCATCCTTGCTTTAAGAACCCCCCTCTATTTGAATGCTAATGCAATCAAGAACAAAGGCAACGTGTTGCAGGATACGAACACAGTGATTACATTTATGTTTACCAGATAATGATGATGTTAACAAGTTGCCTGTAATTCTGACATGGACGTTTGCCTGCCTGATTCTGCTTTTAAATTGATCAAAAGGCAAAAGTCATTTCTGCCAATATTGAGAATAAAATGTGCAGTCTTTCTGCATGTGTCAGATATTTCTCCCCTTTTACGGAGGAGACTGAGCTAATTCTCAGAATTTCATGCCACTTCCCCAGCCCTCCGTTTTCTGTCACAGTGCCAGCAGAGCATCAGCCTTTCAAAGAATTCCTAAGATTAGTTTAACATTTGAAAGAAAGAGAATACTTACAAATCTACTGGAGATTGAAACTACTGTTCAACTGAACAGCAATACAGTCATTAAAAAAAAAGAAAAAAAAGACAGCATCATCTAATATGTACTTAGAGCACATGGTTGAAGAACATTTTACACTCGGTTATTTGGATCAGAGTTGTTCTACTCCTACTTAACAGGGACAAACCCAAGTATGTTGATCAATGACTGACAGTATGTCCATATAATCAAATCTTCTATAACATTTATCTTGCTACATCACTTGAAATTCAAATCCTAAATCCAATTTTTGAAGAAGACAAAAGAAATTTAATACTGAAAAAGTTTCTAACCAGGCATTTCACATCCTTTTTCAGACCCTAATCTTATATTCATCTCCTCATAACTGCAGCTCCAGCCTTGCACTCCCAGAATCCTCCTGCACCTTAGGAAGTGCCTCATAAACCTTATGAGGTGTTTCTAGACTCAAAAGAAAAGTGACTGACAATCGTCATTTCCAGCTTTTATATAACCCTTCCATCCACAGGCCTCAAACTGCTTTATGGAGATGAGTAAAAATTATTATCCCCATTACACAGGGAGAGAAACTGAGACAGAGAGAGCTTAAAGGATTTATTCTACAGCATCAAGCAACTTAGAGAGCAAGGAAGAGAGCAAAGAGGCCAGGCAGAAATTCTTGTTGGGAAATTTCTGGGTAAGTGAGAGATCCTGAAGTTTCCTCAAAAGGGAAGTGTCTGTCTGTGGCCACCCCAGCCAGCCTGCCTGCCTCCACCAGAGACAGGGCATGGACCAGGTGGCTCTGTGCCGAGGCTCCTCTCCTACACAACCACCTTCCCTGTCCTGCACAATTCCAGTCACTCCTCCATTCTATTCAGCTGCTGCCCAGTCAGGATTATCTTTCCCCTTCAGGAAGGGTTTGCAGAGCAGCAGTTCACCCTCCTGCTGAAGGCAGGTGATTGCCGTGAGGACAGCTGGAGGAGCCCGAGAAAGGCAAGCCGACACTGGGGATGTGGCTGTGAAATCGCCTCCCTGCCTCCCAAAATTTCCATCTCTCCTTACTCCTCAGGTCACAAGTGTGGGCCAGCCCATGTCCAAGCAGCCATGGACGGCTACAGAAAACCGCTCTGATATAAAGGGTTTTTAAACTGCCCTATTAGCTTTCTAAAGCAGATGGAGATGGGGGGAAGGGGGAGATTGATTGTAGAAGGGAGCACATGCTGCCTGTCCTCTTGAATGTTCTGGGTCATGTGGACCATTCAGGTTGAATGTGCATCAGCTTTAAAACAAGTATTTATCCTGGTTGTCGTGGTTACTGATAAGCAGCTTCAATTCTGCTGATAACAAAAAGAAGAAAGAATTAAAAAGGGGAGGGGAGCTGAAAACATAATTTGGTAATATGACGAAGCCAACAAGAGGAATTAAATCACATTAAACAAGCCAATTGTACTGTAAATGGCTCTGCCTCTGTATTTGCTTTTAAATCATCTAAGGCTCTAACATGGCAGCTGCTTCAGTTTTAACAAACAAACAGTAAAAATCCCTTTTAATAACGAAAGAAAATAATGATATACTTTGCTTTAGCTGAATTCAAACATAATTTAATTTTTCCTGAGGTGAGATTTGCACAGGGAACAATCAGATAATAAGTGTTATCATTCTCATAGACAAAACTGAACCAGCACTTTGCAATTCAAAGTGCTATTTAATGCACCGTTTTCAGCAATCTCTGAACACCATCCAACATACCACTGAACTACACTTCAGTACTTACATAAAGCCTGATCCTCCAAACACTTGAGCATGGGGGTTATGCTATGAACACCAGTACTGCAGCTGAGACTGAAGTCATACATTCCCTACAGCACCTTTGGGGGGGGTGGTCACATCCTTAAATCCACTCACTTTCCCTACAACACCTTCTCATCTTCTCTATTATGATTACTATTTCTTCGATCATGTGTCTTGGTCCCTCTTTCTGAAGTGTAGCACTGTACAGAGAAAATACTGGAGAATGAAAAACTCTACTCTGGCGGAGAAACATGCAACTAGAGCCCCTGGCAAGAGAGGGGCACACATTTTTTCAGCAGTGATAATTAACCATTGGAACAATGAGCTCAAAGATGTAACAGATTCCCCAACCCAGTACTCAGGACTGAACTGTTTCTTCCTCAAGATATTCTCTGGACTGATGAATTTTAAACTCATGGTCTGTTATTTGTCTCCTGTGCTGAAGAGGCCCACAACAAATCCATACTTGTGTGGCATGAAAAGAAGTGGAAAGTTGCTGAGAGTTAAACTGAGTTACTGGGTTTAATATCAGACTAACCAGGTCTTCTGTCATCTCCTCTCTCTTTCACCTCCGCACACCATTCAAACATAAATGACAGACAAGGAAACGCAGCCTTACTTATAAGGGACTGATTCACCACCTCTTCCATGCGGCAGAATCAACCGCCTTCATTTTCCACTGCATGCACAAGTATGAGTCAAAAGCCTTATTTTGGTGTCTCACACGGGGCTCTTTCACTATCATTCTGAAAATTCGGAGGAACTGCACCCTCCTCGAAATAGCAGCAGCAGAAGCTGCCGGTCCCAGAGCTACGACACGAGGGGTGGAGGGTGGAAATGGTCCAGTGATTTAAACAGTCAAGCCCTGCTTTTGACGTTTATGCCCTCTTTGAAACCCTTAATGAAGTAACAACCCCGTTAATTCTTGCAGGGTATTTAATACACATAAAAACTGCATTATCTACTATTTACAATTTACTACACACAAGCAGTATCTGGCTCTGTGTAAAAATAACAAGCTCACTGTAACCCTCCGCTCCCTAACCATACTGCTGATTTCTTTGACACATGGAGAAGTGAGAATAATTACATTTTACTGAGTGCGTCTCATTACACTGATTTAAGTAAGATTTCCAAAGCTGTAAAAATATGCTTTTCAATTTCATTTGTTTCTAGCATTTCACTATGAAGACAGTTCATAAAGCCTTCAAAAATCATCATCAATATAGACAAAAATTGTATCCTGCTCATGTGGACATTTGACAGAGGGATAATAGGGTCTAGAAACACCACAGTCAGACGTTGCTTTTCTATTTAATGTTTCCTTCTGTGCCAAACATAATATAACAGACAAGTGTTAGAGAGACATGCAGGGGGGAGTCTGAATAGAGAGCTTTAAAAGAGGTCCTTAATAGAGAAGCTGTATGCTTAGTCTTCAACAACATTCAATAGCAATTTATTTGCAGCCATTTTCTCATGTAACCTTTCACACGGGAGCAGATAAGATAGAGCACAAGACAATTTGTCAACTGCCAGATATGAACAAAAGAAACCATTTTTAATAAGCTTCAGTGGCCCCTTGTATTTGTTTTGCAACATGTTAATAACTTTTTTGGAAGCCAATCAAAGACAAGAAGAGAAAAAGAAGTCAAGCTGGGAAACAAAAACCACAGTTTAAGAATTTTACAGATAAACTCCTGTTATCATCTGCAGTGTAATAATGCCTAAATCCAGGAGTGGCACAGAATTAGAACTAGAAACAGGATGCCATTTCTTTAAATAAAAAAGAGCAATTACAAAAATGCTAGTGTCATATATACTTTTCCGGGAATTTGCTGTCTGCTATCTCATCCCAATGTAGCACATAGCTGCTCCCCAAAAGAACCTTACTCAGGTTCCCTTCCTTCCCAGTGAGGAGCTGAAACTCAACATGAAGACTACGAGGAAAGACCAGATGGCAGCTGCCAAACTCCAGGCCACTGACCCAACTGCCCTGTACCACACTTCCCCAGCTACTTGGAAACCCTCACCTCCCAAATGAACTTCTCATGTTGCACCAAATAACCCCCAAACTGTTGCTCTGAAAAACAACCCAAATGTAGCTTTAAAAGCTGTTACAGGCATATGAGTAAGCCTGTGGTTGCTCATTTAATCCTATTCTGCATCACAACAAAGTAAACTGGAGCTGAAAATGAGTAATAGGAAGAAGGTCTAAAAGGAAAGGGAGCTAACTTACACCCCTGTCTAGGATACAAGGACTAAAAACTGAGTGATACGCAGGATACGACAAACAAAGCAACTGTGGTTAAATTCAGCAATGCCAGGGCTTTCCTGTGTAACCAAGGTCGTATCATTAGATATTTCTGGGGCAAAGCCTCATTTCTGTGGAAAAAGAATTAGTTGCGGGCATGTGAGAGCTTGTGGGACAATTGCTCCTGATCCCTTCCCCTTCCTGCAGGCACAAGAGGAGGGGCAGAGAACCTCCTCAAAATGGTGTCTACCGATACCTGTGCAAAAATGTTTCTGCAGGACTAAGGTTCAACACTGGGTCCAAATGCTCATAGAAAGCCCTCAGTCCCATTTCTAAGGTAGCGGCCTTCCAGTACTGAAGAAAAATCAGAAAGCACCAAAATCCCAGAAACATGAAAAAGTTGATGAAGTGTTAAGCAATTTCATTAACATTATTAAAATAGAGAAAATTCCCTTGGAAAATTTCACACAGGCTTTCCCGTCTCACTGCAAATTACTCATGGCCTGAGAGACGCGTGAGGAGCAAATGGAGAGAAATAAAGCTTCTCTCCAGTTAATTTGGACCGAGTCCTAGTCTCACTGGTAGAAAGACCAGGCTTGTGGGCTTCAGTGAGAACAGGGCTGGGTTCTTTGAACTAGACTATTATGGCATCTCTAAGAGAGGTACAAAAGTATACCGGGAGAGAAGATGCACCAGAGAACAAAAGGCGCTGCCGGTCAGATGACAACCCTCCTTGTTATGATGATGAAAAGAGTCCCAGACTTCAGCAGACACACACCTGCAGAGTTTAGGATCCTATACCCAAAATTAGATTTTGCCTTCTAAGGACTTTGCAGAGGAGTCTGTTATCCAGTGAAGGGAAAGAATATAAGCATTTGCTCTTCAAGAAAGAGGAATGGCTTTTTGAATAAGAAAGGGCTCCCTGTGATGGGAACATACCAACCCAGCCCCACGCTCCTCCTGAGAACTAATACAGGATTTCTCTTCCTCTTCTGCAGGACCAGGAAACCATCCCTGGAAAAGAGGAGAAGCTGTGCTACCTGAATTATCTGAAAAGGCCTCAGGTGGAGGCAGGGTGAGAAAGGATTTCAGGACAAGTTATGCCTATGAGCTGAAGAGAACAAGCAAGTATCCTCCCACTCTTTTCTCTAGGCAAACTCCCTTTCCAAGTTTTCGGTGAGAGTGTCAAGTCTTCAGTGAACCTGCCTAGGAAGGGCCTGGCAGAACCCAACCAATCTTCCAGAGAACACCAGGCAGCTTGTGCTCTGCTCCCCATGGGCTTTGGTCCCACATCCAGCAGAGAGGAAGGCTCCCAAGTAGGAAACAATCCTAACACACTATCTGCTAGTCTGGAACCCGCTCTAATAATAGATAGCACTGTCTATTTCAAAGCACTTAATGGACGCTAATTAGTCCTCAGGGTATTCCTATGAAGCAGGTAGACAGATAAGTATTATTTCCCCTGTTTTACATATGAAATAACCTCATGAGAGATGTTCTGACTTGCTTAAGGCCATTGAATGAGTCACTGAGCTCAGCACTCAGCAGGTCCTGGCTCCCAGACCTGTGCTCAGACCTCTCAGCCATACCTCTTTCACAAGTGCAAATCTTCATTTCAAACGTGGAGGGAGAAAGGAAAGAGGATCAAGGAGGGGTGATAACACTGGGAAAAATTTTTCTCTGGGAAAGGAGCTTCCAGAAGAACGACAAAACAGAGCTGTGTATCTAGTGAATGCTAGATACCAAATCTAGGACAAGGAAAGAGATGAAAAACACGCTGATACAAAATGGTAGGAGTTTCTATTATACATTCTATTCAAGCAGTCAGAGCTATTTATTGGGATTTGTAACCACCACTAATGTCAGTCTAAAAGCTTTACATTCCTAATTTCTAGCACGGTCAAAGCACGCAGTCCTGGCTGCACACAATCTATATGCTTAGCACATACACGCGAGTTACGTGCCCACACCCACAAAGTTACACTGAGGTGTTGTTCCACACTGGAAACCTTTGTGTCTTCAGACATCCTGGGTAGGCAGGAACATTATCAATGGGTTTTGTGTCTCTTTGGAAAAGAGCAGCAAATGCAGCCAGAGCTCACAAGACACCAGATATTACATGGCATTACATTCTTCCATCACCAGGATGCTGCATCCCCTGCTACTTACTGCTCTCGAGCTGGGCAGATGATGCCCTAAACTTTTAACACTCCAAACCTAGGAAATGTTTTCCACATTCCTGAAGGCACCTTTCAATGACTTCTTCCCGTTCAGCCCACAGCCCCATATCCCAGGGATGCACAATTAAGTAAAACAGGGTCCTTGAAAGAGGGAATGCAGTTGTAGCAGCCCCCTAGAACATTCACCAATTGTTTGTGCTAAAAATAGTCATTTTTACTTCTATGAGATTCAAGGGCCAATCTCCAGGGTAGGCAAAACATTACTTCTTTTTCAGAGGGAAAAAAAAATTATTTATACAGTGCATTACCAATCTCAAATGGTGATGTTTAAACACAAGTTTGATGAACTATATGCAGCATAATACAGCTGCTTTGCATTTTGATTCCTTTATTTATAGACCACAGCAAATTAATAACTCAAAAATGTTGTTCCAGGCAAAGTAATGGACACACAATAAAACTATTCATTTCCTCAAAGGTCACTCCAGGAGAAACATACATTGTTTCGAAGCCTACCAACAATGCTATTGTTCCAAAGAAAAGTGAAAATATATAATGAGCAGTTAGTGCCTATATCTGCAGTGGAGACCCTGGGCTAATTTAAAGTGCAATCTTAAGGCAATCAATCATACTCTAAAATTACTTCATTTTCCAAACTGTTTACACTTTTTAAGTTACAAATCCACTTTCTGCTATTTCAACTCACGATTTACAGCTACAGATTTAGCCTGCCTTGGCTTGCTGCCAAACTCTAGTCATGAGGGAGCTAATGATCTGAACAGATCAGTGTTTTATAATGGAGAAAAGCGCATGTAAATTTCCAGCATGTCTGCAAGTAATCAAGGCATGCTGACTATAAATGAGGCGGCCTCACATTTATTTTAGGAGAAATATCTTAAAGCCCCACTTTTTATCCAGGCCAACAAAAAAAAAAAAAAAGAAAGAAAAAGAAAAGAAAAAAAGAATCCTTTAAAAAAGGTACTCCAAGATTATTCCAAATGATTCTAAATGAAACTGCTAGGCAAACAATATGTTAAAGAATAGTACAATAGCTAATTTCCTTTAGTGTTTCTATCTCTAACTAGATCATATCCTTATCATGGCAAGCTGGAACATTAAACTCTCTAGTTCATGGAATCAAAACACAAGAGTGCTTCATATTACATTATAGAAAAATGAGCCATTCCCTACAAACAAGGTCAGATTTCTGGAATGCCAAAGGTCTGCATTTAAACAGAGATGGGAGGAGGGGAGGTTTTGCCCACTCTGGTTGCTAAAAAACAGTGGGAAACTCGACTAGCAATTCAAATTTGTTTCAATAGTTTAAACGGTAGAGGGAGAGCACGAAGTCTCTTCAGAATTGATACTTAAATTAAGTATGATCTTTATTGTTTCATTACAGTGGCATAGCCAAATAATGACTTTGTGTTACTGTACAAATAATGCCGGATCCTCATTTTCTAGCGGAAATAATTACTCTATTCTATAATTTTCTGCTTATCATCAACCTACACCCCCCTTCCTGTGTAGGCACTGGGTTGTGGTATGTTTGGGGCTAGACTGAAAAAAGTTTCAGATTTTCTCCTGTTTTTAAAGGCCATACCAAAGAGGCATATTTTGACTCAAAAGTGGCTTTAAGAATGGAGTTATAAATATTCTTGTGTTGTACTTAATGAAATTCAATCCATCATGATGGATATTTCTGTTGTAACATTATTACATGCCTAAACTCAATTGTATAATTGGATAGGGCCAGAAACAATAAGCTGGCATTGCTTTGCTTCAGCATACTACAGCTTTAAAATACCTGTAATCATAAATCAACATAATTATTTGAAGTTCTGTCACGAAGCAGAACAGGAAAAGAAAAACTAAAATAAACTAGCTGCTAAAGAATTTCATTTTACTTTCTCAAGAAGGACATTTTTTACCGGCTTTGAGCCTTCCCACCGCTACAACTGGGAAAGTCTTTTCTCCTTTCCAGTTGCCTTGAAAGGCACCTCCTCCACAAAGATTTCGCTTTCTTACAGCTTTCCAACACAACTGGCAGAGCTCCACTGAGGAATCCCGCAATTCCACAGTACGAAGGATGTGCCTGCATTGCAGCCATTGGGACCAGGCTAACAGGGTGCCAGGCTGAGAGAGACAAAGTGACCCAAGCTCCCCACAGCCAGCAAAATGCCTGGTGGGACAGGGGCTCAGGGGCCAAATATTGCCCATCACTGCTAGGGCAGCCTGTCCTGCTAGAAGCTCTAGGGGGAAACAGCTGAAGTCTCTCCTTGTGATGGAAGCAAATGGAACTGAACATTTTTTGTCCCACCGTGCTAGGAATTTTGCTACTTATCCACACAAAGTAACTCACTAACTCCTCCCCAACCTCTCTGCACTTCTTACCCACTGTCAGGATCAAAACTAACTCACCCTTTCCTCTCTTTTCTACCCCTAGTACACATTAATGAGAGCTACAGAGCAGCGTTGATGGACAGCCCCTAGATGTGAAGAGAGATTGCTGCTTGTTGGTTTATTTTTAACTATTGCTAAGCAAAAGCCATTAGGAGCTGGGCCTCGGGAGATCGCTGCCCAGCTGAGGCAGAGGACCAGGCAGAGGTGAGCAGACATGCAGGAAAACACCAGGAGATGCTTTGGGATGGACAGCATTGTGTTACTGCGAGAGGCAAAAGCACTGGTGGCGGCTGAAGGGTTTCTTCCCTTCCCTTCCCTCACCTACATACACACAACCATTTTCCAAATCTCATCTCCACCTACCTTCCAGCCATGCAGAGCTTCATGCTCATTGGAGGGTCTGGGCTACACCATGACTGAAGTTAATATTAAAACATGGATTCCTCCTACAGCTTCCCTGAAAAAAACCATTGCATTTAGAGGGACGGAGGTCTCCCAACAATCTCCTTGTTCTGTTTCTCTTGCTGCTATTACAGTTTTTTTTAAAACTCTTTTTCTTCCTTCTTTCTCTTGTGATCTTTGTAGGTCTCAAACTACGTATTTTATTACTTCTGATACTTATGTGAAGAATGTTAAGCCTTTCAAAAATACACTCTTTTGGCCAAGTGCTTTATGGGTACTGGAGCTCAGCAGCATATACAGTTGCATGTACACACACAAAGAGATTCGTGCAGTTTCACCAGAGATGACTATGCAGTCATCACCATACGTCTGTGTAATCACCTTCTGTTTGTGTATACATACAGAATAAATTATACAATTACTGTAACATGATTAAAAACCTTACTTTCTCAAATTCTCAACTTTTACTCTTACACACTGTGACATCAAATTGGAGAAGTAGCTGAAAATAGGAAGACCTGGATTTCCTTGGTCAAAGAACACAGGAAAAAAATATCCCTATCTTTCAGTGTATCTGAAATAAGCAAAAAAGGGTGAACAAACAGATCTGGGGGGAAAAGGCAAGTCAATTCCAGCTCACCAAAAATTTCTAAGATAAAAAAACAACATAAATAAAAAGAGGAGCTATAGATAGGTGATGTGAACAATTCTTGAGAACAAAAAGGCATTTGATATCATCTGAGTTGGTGTCACAGGGTGGTTATTAACTGGCATAAACATGCATTTTCAGTCCCACTGAGTCACCCAGAAAAGCTGGCTCTCAAATAATGAGGCTGATGGAGCCTGACATCCAGTTCTACTTTTCTTTACTCCAACTTGGAACTGTTGCACAATTACGATACAGAACGTCAGGATCCGATAAACAGAACTGAAAAAGGGAAAGAAAACAATTTTTTCCCCTACAAGTCAGGTTCAGTTGCTTTTGCCTATTAAAGTAACCAAATATGTTTCTCTCTGAAATCAAAGCCAAAAGGCAGCATGCCAGACACAGTTAACAGATAAATCAATGTTCCTGAAGGGCGGGCTTTTTTGTTTGGGGGGCTTTCTGCCTGACAACAATCTTGTAGCGAGCAAACAGAACACCCACCACACATCTTGTCAATCTACTCACATGAAACAGGGAAATACAAATAGAAATACTTTTGAAGATCTAGGCTCTGTTTGGAAAAACTTCATGTTCTAACCTCCCTGTCAAAGGTCATGGTTCTCATAAGCATGAAGTCTGCAGCTATTGTAAAGCCCACCTCATATAATGTGTAATTGCAGCTAATTTATCACTAAGGTCATTGTATACTAGCTGGGAGTTTGTAAACAAGAATGAATCACAGGTTTCATTTTTGTGTCCCTTTCAAACTGGAAGACCTAACAGTTTCCTGCTCCAACATACAAAATAGTATTGCTTCTATAAACCTACTCAGGTCTCCTTGCCAGCAGTTTCCATTTAATTAAACTGACAGCAAAACAGGGCCTTTGCTAATGTGATCCAGACCAGTTTGCCTTCAATGTAAATTCTCAGGCATGAAATTACATCTGAAACAGACACAATAATCCCTCTATATCTTAGTCATGAGTTTAATCTATACTAAAATAACATTTTCTTTGTCCATACTGAAGTCTGTTTTAGAATTCAGTGATCTTTTCTTCTTTTTACAGCTGAAGTTCAGGGAATTATTCAACTTCCATTCACCTTACAGTCAATTCTGAATTTTCTTCTCGTCTGTAATTTACACATTCATTGTTGGTTTCTAGGTCATGGGTAGCAAAATGATCTCACATGTGAGAAACCAGACTTGGGACCTACTTCGAACTTTCACTTTCTGGAAATGAAATAGACTGGTAGCACTATAAAAGTAGTTCACAGCCGCTTAAAGCAGCCTGAGTTGCCTTAAGCTAACAGCCTGCCCTTTCACACACATCCTTGGTCAACTGGCTGTAAAGCAGAAAACTGAGGAGATTTATAGGTACCTTCGATAAAATGAAGGTGGGGTTGTTTGTTTGTTTAATGACCTGTAACATTTCACTCTCATCTAATCATTCTCATCAGTACTCAACTGATGCACTAATTCCTACAATACCCAGGAAGAACAGAATATGCAAAAGAATAGTTACTGCACAGTAACCACAGTGTTCATGATGAGCAACTCAATAAACTGCAGGGTGCATTTATACCAGATGTAAGTGAGATGGGAATTTCTGAGAGATGCCAAGCATTTTGTTCCTGGCCCATGGGCTGCTTCCTCCTGCACCAGCATGAGGACAAGCCTGGGGATGCTAAACCCCCCTTGCAATTCAAGCCTGCAATATCAGAGGGTTTGAAAACAGGAAGAGATGGTATCCAGAAAGCAAAATAGGGAAAAGTCACAATGAGTAAGGGAAAGGGCAAATAATCAACCTTTCTTACTAAAGCCAGAGTGTGCCACAGCAAGGTCTTCAGTGTGACTATCTCTAGCAGTTAAACAGTGACTGAAATAATGCTCTCCCAAACTCCTGACCTCACAGTCAAGTCTAGCAACAGTACTGGAGAAGCTGCTCTCTCTGCTGCTCTGTGGATTCCTGACACTGGAAGAGCACATCACCTGAGCTCTGCTGCACTGGGTCTCCAAGCTCAATGGGAATTACACAGCACTTAGCCAGCAACACAGAATGATAAACCAGGACATTAATTCTGAGACACTATGGCAGGAAGGCCTGAGCTTCGGAGTGCCAAGCAGTGACTGTCACCTCAACATTTTGATCCTGGAAAGGAAAAATCAAGTCTAATATGTGCAACTGCACTTCTGATACCAGCTAGGTAGGTAAACCAATTGAAATGAAAAGCTTGAAGCCATTCTGAAGAGAGATTCTGGCTGAAATTTTAGCACCAAATGAAACTGAGGATCCACTCTGGTATAAATCTGGTCTCCGTGTTCAGGCTATCACACACAAGAGGTTTTACTGCCTTTGCAGTCAGCCATCACTGGCATGGACGTGGAGGCACTTCACCAGGTAAAAGGGAATGCTCCTCCTTGTTTCCTATTTTAATTTGGGCAACCTGCCTAGTGAACTGACTGAGAAATGGACATGGTGAGGAATTCTTAAGGATAGCTGGGGCAAAGGTCTCAAGGAGGCACACACAAAATTGTCCCACATGCAGTCCATACAGACATGCTCTGAGAGAAAAGGAGCACAATGGAAACTGGAATCCCATTTTTTCTATGATTGCCATCCCATTCTGTCATGTCTTGGTAACCTTCAGTGATGAAGACTAAGGGCCCTGCCAGCCCCACTGAGCTTGGGGCACTCCTTGCACCACCTATGACAAGGGCTTGTTTCCCAAGAGCTTGTGCAGCAGCTGGAGGTGCTACAACCGTAAGAAGCACAAGCGACAAAACCAATGTAATAACTAGAGAAAACTGAACCACAGTGTATTTTCCAAGTTTCTACCCACCCAAACAAACACTTGCAAAACTTTTGTTACTTGCCCAACTAAAAATACCTGCTGCTCAAGAAATGTTACATGACTGTAAGTAGGAAATTTGCCACACGCCCAGCAAGGTATAAACAATGCTTTCAGTATGCTTTTACAGCCTAGACAATACAATTTCCAAGCACTGTTGGCACAACTTTCCTCTTCATATAAGAACTTTAATTGCATTCTTCTCCTAAAAAGCAGAAAATTAAGTGCTTTTTAAAGAAAACCAGCCATACACTAAGCAGTTTGACATTCTTGGGAAATAAGAGAAAATTTAATTTTGCAGCAGAAGACAATGGTCAGACATTAACATGATCAGAAATCGTTACAAGTCCTTCTGGCAACTGCTTTTCTGCTTCGCTGTTTATTAAAGCCTCTGTTTTAGAACACTTAACAAGTATTCTCAGAGTAAATGTACATAAACCTTTTCTTACTGTTAGACTGACTTGATCCACAAGGTGATGAGGGAAAAAGGGTCTGATAGAGGACAGCAGCCTCTCTTCATCTCTGGTTGTTCAGAATCAGTTCTCTGTGCGTCCCTAAGCCACCAGAAATGGCAAAGAGGCACTGCTTTGTGCAAACACCATACACAACCGGCCAGGCATGAGGGAATGACTTTTCATGTTAATTTACATGGATTTGCTGATATATCTGATCAGTCATAGTCTCTCAAATAGGCAGAGAAACTACCAATAGTTTCTGCTGCAGAGGGTGAAAAATGCTCCTATTCCATTTGTGCAAATATGCTGGGCTCCGTTATCAAACACATGAATTCCTGTCCACACTCTCTCCGTCTCCCCTGCGCACCCTGCCATCAAAACAGCAGGGACAAAATTGGCCTCATTTCCTGTATATTTCATATAGACCTAAACATTCTTAAGTATGTTGTCAGGGAATATATTTTAAGGCTGCTATGTTCACATCTGATCTCCTACTCTATGCTTTTACGATATTAAATAGGCTTTACCCAATAAATCAAATGTTTTGTGCCTTAGAATCACATGGTGTCTGAAATCACCAAAGGCTAAATCCTGCACCATCCGCATTCAATATTTGCAAGTCAGAGGGCCCAGGTCTGAAAAATAAAGTAAAACATGAACACGAACCCTCCCTGCAGAGCAGGCTAACAAAAATCCTAGTGACAAGGTAGAGAAGCTGCCCTTACTGCTGTCTCCAGCCATCCTCACCCCTGCTCCTCTCCAGCTTTGTACCACCTCTTTCTCACTCCATCACAGGAGGATCAAAGGTGGAAGTCATGGTGGAGTACAGCCTTGGCACTGATGTTCTCAGTGTCCCAGGCTAGTCTGAAACCTACAGAAATGACCTCCCAAAACCCAAGTGGGATGATTATCCTAGAGGCTCTTTCCTGTTGAGGGCTCTAATAGCTGGGTAGGACAAACAAAACAACTTACTCTCAAAGTTTTTCACAAAGGCAGACAGGGCCTGATTTCTCTGCCTCTCACACTGCTGCAGGGTGTTTCTGAACACCACAGCAGCAAGCCTAAGCCCGTGCTGCAGCATGGAAGACTTACCACAAGAAAGAGAAATGCTCTCCCTACCTGAGGTGGAAGGCTCCTCCACAGGAGGAGCAGC
Source organism: Daphoenositta chrysoptera (assembly GCA_013397915.1). NCBI lineage: Eukaryota > Metazoa > Chordata > Aves > Passeriformes > Daphoenositta > Daphoenositta chrysoptera. The sequence goes on from VZRO01005925.1 coordinate 95,766, forward strand.
ACGGACAGCTGAGGGGGCTGAGCACCTCCCAAGGGACAAGCCCCCTGCCCTCGTTCAAACTGACCAGTCCACTCAAATACCAGGAGCCTCCCACACGCCAAACTGCAGCATCTAATCTTTGATGTTTTACAATAGCACAAAGACAACATATAAAACACACTCAAGAAACATTGTGGGAAATGCGCCAGCATTTTAAGGAACGTTCCCTTTGGACATGAAGCCTTTTTTAGCCAAACCACTATGATTTTGCTTTAGTGACTCATACGAATGGATTCTGGATTAAGGTTTAAAAATGGGATATTTTCTTTTCTGCTCCTAGGTTCACCTCAAGACATGTGAATGAAAAAATAGCAGTAAGAATATTAGGCTGGACTTACATTCACCAACAGACACTAAATAGGGATCTACTAAATTTGTAAAGCTTAGATGAAGTTACAAATATATAATTCTGAAAATGCAATTCTTCCAAAAGTCAGGCCGGGCAAGGATCATAAAACTATAAAAAGATACTTTGTCCCTAAAGATTGTAAGAAGCTAATCATTAGCCTTCTGTTTATAGTGGTTACCTTTTTATTACATTATTCTGATATTTTCCCTTCGCAGGGACCTGGATCTACTCCTTATTTCTACCATACGGTAACAAAAAAGGACCCACTCTCTCTAGGCCAAGTGTTTTCAAAGACAAAGACACTTGCCAGATTAAAAACACACAGACAAATAAAGTGTACATAAATTTCTGTTTGACTACTGTTGGGCATCTGGAAAGGCACACATTTTCTCTGGAAAATTTTTCTTCCAGTTTTTCATACAAATGACAGTAAAATATGTACCCAGCAGCAAACTGAGAGAACTAAATTTAAAATGCACTTTCAGACCACTCGCATTTTTTTCTTTTTAACTTCTCTTTTCCAAGGCGAGAGGGGAGGAGGGAGCTTGTACCAATGTTTTGAAGTACTGTAAGTTCTTTTGCCTTTTAACAGAAATATGTAAACAAGGTGTATGACTGTAGGGTAATGTTCTAGTCACAAAGCATTCAAGAGCCAGAGTGAAGCTATTTAAAGAATGGAGTATTCAATTCCTGAGGCCAGATGCTAGTATAAATATGAAACTATGTTCACACTGCAGATTAAATTATTTTTAGTTTCAGCGTTTGAACTGCCAAAATTATTTGGGTTGGTTTATTTATTTTTTTTTTTTTACTGTACCACAGAACTTACAGGCCACATTTTTATATATCTGAACAGAGGATTAAAAACACAAGCGTAAAAGGACTTTTAAATGTTTTCTCTATGCAACAAAACTGCAAGTGTATAGTGACAAACACTGTCACAAGTAAGGGTCATTCAGGCAGTAAGAAAACTAAAAATAAAGATGGAGCTGAAGTATTCGAGATTCTTGAAATAGATTTTTATAGTAACTTATCATTTAATTTTCATCCCACAAAGCTTTTAATTTGGAAACAGTGTGAAAGCAAAGTGGAGACTGTGGTTTTACAATAATGAAAGAGAAAAACATGCATTAAGATTGCATTATACCCTGTCTACTGGGTTTGGCACAAGAGCTCACACAGATACTGCAAAGAATATCAAGTTAAAGTCACTAGTAATTAACAAAAACAAATAATCAATAATCCCATGACCTTGCCACAGCAAAAACATGCACAAATTCAAGAGAGAAAGACAGTGAAATACACTGGCAGTGATCAAAGCAAAGTGAGGCTCAGTGACTTACTGGGTGAGGACCTATCACTGACACACACCAAAGCCTACAAATCACCTACAAGGCTGCCAAGGACCCCCCCTCTTGCTTATGACCACTTCACTGTTGTTATTTTTTTGTTCCTATAATTATCTTCTCTTTGTTTCATCAGCTGACAAGGGTGGAAGGTCCAGGATATATCTCAAGGACGTGATTCATCTTCTGATAGAGGGTGAGTCTACTAAGACCCAAAAAGTAAAAGAGGAACCACGTGGAAGGACATAAACGAAGCCACAGACCCTTCCCACTGTGAATACCACAAATGTTCCCCTGGCAGGCCTGGATGTACAGCCAGGAGAGGGATGAGCAGAAAGACTGCAGCTTGGTCAGTTCAAGAGACCTCCTGCAACACTAAGGAATGTGGAATTACTGAGCAGACTTGCTCTGCACCACAATGAACGTGCATATTTTGCCAATGACTTACGAAAAGGATGAGGCACAGCTGGCTGGGGGAGATGCTGGGAGAGGAAGGGGTCCTGCAGCACCGGACTGTATCCCACCTAATATTGGGATGTGTGAACGACACTAAGTACCTGCGGAGACTGTCACCACCCCAGCTCGGCAAGGCAGGGGACACCAGGCTTAATTACAAACAGGTGACATGGGACATGCTGAAAGCTGAACATGCTCTCGAATATCACGGCAGGTTCAGCCCCAGTTCCTAATTAACTGTTCTTATCAGGCACGGATCTGGTATCACAACAATGAAGCCTCCTTCTGGAGGACAGGCTGACGATCCCAGCCTTCCCTGGGTATTTACAACAGGCTTTTAAAATGCATTAGCCTGCACTTTAAAGAAACCTGGGACAAGCACATCTGGGCTTTGGTTGTTTTGTTTCTCAGTAATAAAAAGTGGAAAAAATTATGCAGCTGTGGATAAAATGTTCAGGAACACAGCAGCTACCTTGTCATCCTTTACCTATATTCCTTTCACTAGCCTCGTTCACAGGAGCAGAACAGGAAGTGGGGGAACTTGAAGGAGGACGAGAGGGAATGTTTCCTACCTTTTTCTTAAATTAGATATTCGTTATAAGATCCCTGAATCGCGTGGGGATCTATTCCACTCATGACACACATGCATAACTCCCCTTGGCACAAATGGGAATGACGAACGTGTTGTGAGAGGAGAATTGCCCCCTAAAACTACAGGAGTGTGAACAAGGTTGTAAATATATCTCAAGGTTCTGGTAACATTAGAAACCAGTCTAGCGAATTTCTCATGGTTTATTATGATATCACCAAATCCCCTCTATGTATTTATAGCCTTGTAATTCACAATTATTCTGGGTCCATAAATGTTTTTGGCATCTGAATGTAGAACTGATACTATTATTTCACATATTATGGTACTGTCCGTGAATGCTAAATTTATTCCAGCACAGACTCCTGGAGTTCATTCATCAGATATTTTATGCTACTGTTCTTTTAATGATTCATTTATCCCTAGTAATATTTGTATTCTGAAGTGTGGCGTCTCCAGCCGACAGCACAATGCTCTGCTGAATTATCTTTTTCTTTCACAGCATAACAAAGTAGAGCACAGTCAAATTGAAGATGGCCTTTAGTACACTGTCAGAACAATACTGCTTACCAAGCATATCCAGACACATTTCTCAAACCACATGTAATGCTCCAGCTGCCAAAATGCTCATAAAGTCATTAACCGGCATCTTAAAATGAGGGTGTGATACATGTATTTAAATGTTTAGGAAAATCAAATGTGGGCTCTCCTAGCAGCTTATTTTGAATTTCAGCTTCTACATATATCAATTATGCAGCAGTGCACAGATGTAAAAATTCACCTTGATTTTTCACAAGCTGCTAAAATACACTCCTGCTAAAATCATACACATTATCTATCACTAACAAGAGCTTCTTTATGCCATTAACTATTTGCCCTTCACAATGTAACAGAGCAAGACAGACCCAAGCTGAAGGTTTACAGTGTTGAGGATTCATCTTTACAAGCAAATTATTATTAGCAGTAAAATTAAGGAGGAACTTATTTTACATGGTACAGATTTTACTAAATGAAGTAAATAAAGGTTATGCCACAAGGTTCTCCCATACAAAACCTACCCAGTAAGTTACAATTCATGCTGTTACAGTTTTTAAATATATGCTTTCTTTATCACCCACTCCCACAAACCGCACTCCAATTTATACACACCCTAGGTTTAACCCTTCCCTTCCCAAGCATCCTCATCTATCAATGCTCTCACCACATAAAGATCACCAAGCCAGCAAAGACAAGCATGACCCAAATTAACCAAAAGGGATTAACCAGTCAGAATATTGATACCGAGGGTCTTAAAACTCAGTTAACAAAGGCAAAGCTGCCAGAACCACAGTCTTCTCCTGTGTACCCACAGAGCCCCTCTTGGTGCTCAGGAAGGTGATACACGGTGCTGGAGGAGCTCCCTAGGCTGACCTTGCTGGGAAGGCTCATTTGCTACTGCCCACTCAGCTGCTGTAGCCAAGCCACTTCCCACAATCTTGTCCAACACCTTCCTCTTCTTTCCAGTGTTCCCACCTCCCACTTTCCCTTGCTTGCCCAAGCAAAGGTCTTGGCAAGCTGAGGGCCCACTGTTGCTGAGATCTCCATGAATGCTGACATGGCCATTCACTGACAGCTTTTGCTCCTGTGTGCCTCTGTCCTACCAAAAGATTTTGCAGAAAGAAGAGAAAAGAAATAAAAAGCAACTCTCCACCTTCAATTTCAGATGCACAAAGGATGTTCTCTCTGACAATCTCCCATGACACAAGACAGGTCATCTATAAGAAGATGAATATTGTATCTCAGAGAAAAAGTACTGCCCTTTCTGCAACAACATATTTAGAACTGGACTAGGATACTTAGGAAAACAGATAATGAGAGGCCAGACGGGTCATACCGTGCCTACAAAGAAAGGGCCAGTTGCCTTTCTGGGGATGGGAGTAACAAAGAGCAACTCAAGAAGACTTGCAAGGGAGGTGGTGAATTAATTGGGTGAGGCTTTTCTCCTTCCCCCTACAAGGGAAATGACACCCCGATCTGGCCATGGTATCAACAGCACCCACAGAAGAGCCTGAGCATCTCAGCACGGCCGCACAGGTCACAGGCCAGGATGATTCAAGGGCTGGTCTGAAGACAGCCCCGACTTGATTAGCAGAGTCAAAGATGACTGCAGGACCCCAAGGCCTGGGCTCCAGCAGCACAGAGTTACAGCACAGGAAAGCAGCCAGGCAGGAAAAAGAGGATGTCCTTGGGGCCCACCCAACTATACCACAATATTACATAGGTGCTCGGTTTATGGATCTCAGTACTCAGGCAATTTTTGGCTGGCTGTGTGGAAAGGATACAATGCAGGAGAAAGGCATCAGTGGTCTATGAGGGATCAATACGTCTAACCAGCAACCATGGCACACAGAGGAGACCACTGATCACCTCCCTCCATGGTGCTGGGCAAGGGAAGCACAGCAACACAAAACAATAGAAGTCCCAAACTGAGTCCCCCTGGGACCCAGAAACAGCATGGGCAGGAATGGAAGATAGAGGGAAGGCTGGGGAGGAAGACAGCATCCTCTAAACCAATAATTAAAAAAAAAAAAAAAGGAAAACAGAAAAAAAAAAACAAACCAGACACTGAGATAAAGTCAGATTCAGAGCACAGCAGCACTGCACCAGGACACACACGTTTCCAGTTACTGGAACAAAAACCCATGGTCAGTAAGAATTAAATGCAAGATCCAACAGTGACTAGAAGGGAAAAAATCCTGGAGAGCAGACACATGTGGGTTATTACACAGCCTGGCAAGGTCAATCCCGGTGCTAAAAACAGACAAAAATAAAAAAAGCCGTCAAACATTTTTAAAGGGACACTGTCCCACACTGGCTGCTTTGACACTGTCTGTGAATGGTTCTTATTTTTTATCTACTTATTTTGTAATTATATAGGCTATCCTGTTCCAGCCAGAGGCTGCAACAAAACTCTTATTGATGGTGCAAACTGCTGCAACTTTGACTTTAAGAGAACATGGGGCAGTCTCTAGCTTCACAGGCAGTAAAATTTAACTCTTCCTCCTCTCATTTTGCAGCAGTGATTCCTTCTCTGGTGTTTCTGAATAGACCAGAACTGCAATTGCAAATGGCTGTGCTCTACGCCAATGGCAGTGCCCTGTTACACCAATACATAATTGAAAATGCTTGACACAGTGACAACTGGTAACAGCACAATTCTGTTAATCATGTTAGATCATGGAGATCTGTTCCTGCTGCAGGAACAGGGTGGGTGGTAAACAGCCACTGTGAGTTAGGGGCTACCAAGAGGGAAGTTACTTGGAGTTTTGTTAACATTTCTTGGCATATCTTCCACATTTCAAATAACAAAATACCCACATCCTCAATTTCCAGGGTTGATGCTCTCATCTCCTTTTATAAAAGCTGAAAGGTAGGTCAAAGCTTGATAAGAAATCAAAATCTCTTTGATAAGGCATGCTTGAATTTTGAGGTGTGTGGTGTTAAAACTCCTTTCAAGAGTCACACATAGATGAGGCTCAACACGATCCAGTGGTGAGTGAAATGCTTACATAGCCAGTGCTGCGTATTAAAATGTTTTTGTCACCCTCATATGCTTCCTTTGTAATGAACTAGGCTCTCCCCAGGGAAAGGAAGAAATTAACAGCACTCAAATCATCCCAGCACTGGTCAGGCAAACAGTGGCCTCAAGGACAGACAACCTCAGAAGGACCCCACCAACCTCTTTCCAGGGAGGAGGAGGAAGGTGCAGAGGAGAGCAGCAGTGGCTCAAGAGATAGGGGCAACTGGGGAAGTAGAGCCCCAAAATGCTACTGGAGATAGGGTCATCTCCAGGACTGAATTACTGGAAGTACACTGGACTTAACAACAGCATCACCTTTCAGCACTCAAAAGGCAGCCAGCAACAGAACCCAACAAGCCAACAAATATTTGTTAAACCAACTGGTTGACCAATAATAAAGTATTTATCTCTGTCTGTCTGCTCAGCACCTCAGGTTATCTCTGATCCCAAACATGTTAACAAAACAGCTAAGCAGTAATTAAATCAAAAGAAGGTGTTGAACCAAGTCAAGCCTTCCTGCTCCACAGCCTCTCTGAAGTCATCCCAACAGAGCTTCCTGCTCCACAGCCTGCTGGTGCTCTTGTCCTGCTGCAGTAGTGCTGGCATGTGCTACAAGCTGCACAAACACAGAGAAAAAGCCAGGCCACAGTCTCTTTTTTCCCAAGGGAGCCGTCCTTCTCCATTCAGGCTCCATGGAGCACAACAGACAAGTCATGTAATAGCCTCATCTATGGCAGAAGAACTGTATCAATTGGGTTGGTTAAAATGAGTAAGAGAGGTCACTCTGACCCACAAGACAAAAAACAACATAGGGTGCACAAGGGCAGAGAGGGGAAAATGGGATAATGGGACACTAACAGGAGCTTTATCAAGATCAGAATGGCATTCAGCTAGGGCAATGGGGACAGGAAGGCACAAGAAGAGGCAAAGACTGCAGACAGAGAAGAATGGGAGGGGAAGAGAGGCATGACTTAGGCACAAAGTATCCAAAGTGGCTGTACTCTAAATAGCTAACAATTACTTGGTCAGAAAATTATTGCATCAAGTTAAGCCAGGCGAGCCTGAACTGAGCAGCACGCGACAAACAATGAAAAAGGAGAGTCAGCGTCAGATCAGAAGTCACCACAAGTGTCTGAACACGCTACAGCTGCAGATTATCAGTTTCGATAACGTCACAGTTTGACTACATTATGACTTGATCTTGATAATCTTCATCTGGAGAAGCCACGCCCGCTGCAAGGCCACCGGCAAGGGAAATCGGAAGGGCCATGCCAGAGCCCAGTGCCCACTGGGGCCGGTAACTGTGGGGTTGGCACCTTCTGACAAGACAGCTCATCCCTGCTCTGCCTGTCCTTCCAAACTCACTGCAATCTGCTGTGGATCGGCCAAATTGTGTGGCAACACAAGATCCAGCACGGAGCTGCAATCTTCTGAAGATATACAAATTATGAGACTGGTAAAGACAAGAAAACAAGAGGGTGACCCAGTCCTGCAGCACCCAGCCCTGCCCAGCAAGTTCCACTGCAGAGTTCAAAGGAGCTACTTCAAGAGAAGTAGGAAACAACTGCTGGAAAACCACCTACGGATTAGAAAAGCGTGACTGCTAAAATATACACCTCAGCTAGGAGCAGTAGTTGATTTCCCCGGGTTTCACAGGGATCAAAGTTCCAGATTCTGTACCCTTAAATGCATGACTGTGGGGAATGAAAGACAGGACAGGACTGATTGCTAAATTTTCTTTGAGTTTCCCCTCGCTGGACCTGAACAAACAAGAAGAAAGTGCAGCAAAACCCCTTCAGTTCACCAGGACTTGCTCATCCCATTACTAACACTGCCAGGGCAGGAACCTCAACCACACATTTTGGCATGACACTCACACAGGATGGATAAAAGTGTGGCAATGCCAGCTTGGGGACTAAACCCAGACCTCTTCATGACAGAGCCAGAGGGTTGCAGGCTGCCTGGCTGTGGAAGCAGCCCCCACCTCCCCGGCCCAGCAGAGGCACAGGGGCCATTTGTTCCCTGGCTAAACCCAGGCAGCACCGCAGCCCAGCCTAACCCAAACCAACTGAGCTGCTGAGCACTAAATTCAGTCATTTTTCCCTCAGTTTCTTCTCTCAATTTCAGCTCTGACTCCTCTATCTTTTATTTCTTTTTCTAAAGACACATTTAGAGATGAAACCATTCATAACTGCCTATCCACAGACAGTTTGTGGCAGCATAATTGACAATGAGTCTGCTGCAAAAATGAAAATGCTGTTTTAATAACCTTGGCCTAAAATACATTCTGTTGTATGCCTCAAAGGGCTTCAATAAAAAGTCAACCTGTAGAGACATATTTTCTTGGCTTAAACAACAATCCAAAGCATATAAATGTAGTCCAACTATAATGACATATTTATAGGCCAATAAAGCTTACACTGCAGCTTTCATACTTCACTTAAAGGAAGTCTGTAAGAAGCAATGTTATATAAAATAATTTGAATTTTTTTTCGAACTATAGCCCAAGGAATACAAATATGCAACTTTGCCATATTTAACCGATAGTGTTTACATTGCTTAGTTGCTAAACATTTTGTAAAATGAAATAATTCCTCATTTGGTGACTTCCCACTGGTTTACCAAATATGGGTATACAAGTCCATTTATTACAAAGAAAAATCCCCTAAATAATTCTAAAGACAAAAATAAATAACTAGCGGCCTCAGTAGTGAATGATTTTATCAGACCAATTCTTCTGGAAAAACAGGTTCTCATGTTCATTATGAATAATACATTCCTGAGCAACTCTATTTTTATATGCTGCATTGTTGTTATTCTTTATTTTTCCTCAACATTTGAAAGAAATATTCAGAAAGCTATAAATAGTCTTAAGACATAAACTGCTAGCATTCAATATTGACATATTTGTAGAAAGGGACAGAATGTATAACATAAATATCTCAACAGGCAGAAAGAAATAATTCTTAAAAATCATTTTTCAGGCTGAAATCTTGAAGCTCACACAAAAAAATGCTATTGCGAGATCTTTTATTTAATACAGTCCTAAGGAAAAGTTCTGCATAATTCACTAGTCATAAAAACAACAGCATTTTACAGAAAAAAAAAACCTCCAATAGCTTCTGCAGAAAAGAAAGGCTAAGAGAAAAGAAAGAGAGGAAAACAAGAAGGAAAAAAGAAAAAAGAGGGGAAAGAGAACAAAGGAGAAGAAAGAGAGAACAAAAAAGGAGACAGAACTACCTTCTTTGAATTAGGGTCAACTCTCAATTATAGGTTCATGGTTTCTACAGGCTGTGGATTAACCAGGTGTTGCCTTAGTTTTGGCTAAGCAAGTGCCACTGAACACATGGCACAAGGTATACACCGCTCACACGAGGCCTCACTTTGCCTGGTTGTTGCTTGAAGCTGCCCTGCTCCCAGCAGCAATGTGTTTAATTAAGTATGTTTGCACAGTGACACTTCTCTGGTTCTGTATCAGCCATGTTTTCATTTCATACGGGTTATTATTACTCTTCACCACTCTGGGATACTGTGCGAAAACTGATTTTGTTTCTTCTGTAAAGCTTTTTGGAGCTCTTTGGTAGGGATATAATTTCCTATTACCTTCTAGAGCTTGATTCAAAAACATCTAGTAGGAAAAGCTGCAGAATCTACTCACTTTAATGGGAATTTTCTGTAATGGAAACATGCTGTTTCATAGGAAAGAAGGGGTCCAGGAGATCACATTGTTTATCTAGGCCTTTCAACACCCGGTTCAGCAACTTCCTCATCTACAGCCAGGGTTAAACACAAGCATCACCAGAGGGGCCTTTGCGTGACAGTGCACTGTGCTCCTTTTACAGAACACAACCCTACTTGAAGAGGAAAAACTACCCCATCCCATTGTGCTGGACACCTGCCACAGAAGTTATTGCTAATAAATCTTCTGATCACTGCAGCCGAGCACTGCTCTGCTGGCAAGATGCTGAGTATTGGAAAAGGTCTGTGGGCACACGTCCTGACAGGCAGTAAAGCTGCCATTTGCCAGTAGACAAGAGACAACACCAACAGCTCAAAAGCCTTGGACACCACACGTCATGCTCCTGCCTTTGCCTCCAGCTAGGGACATGACAACTCCCAAAGAAATGTCAACCCTGACCAACCACTCAGAAACAGAGAAGTAAATCTCCTTCGTCTCGTGGGTGCTAAACACCATAGTTGAGACAAACACCAGAGCTCATGGGTTGCCTACAGGACACCAACTAGGGCTGCTTCACAAGCTTTGAGGATCACCACTCTTCTCAGTTTTTGTCAGATCTGGGAAGCAAAAGAGGATTAAATTCTTGGCTCTTTAAAATGGTAAAAAAATCTCAGTACTAGATTTAGGAAATTTCTTTGATTCCCTTAATAGGCTGCATCAGTTGTCTATATCAACGTATCTAGTCAATGATAGGTCTTAGTAAACCTTTGGTTTCACTCCTGTCAGTCAGTCATTATGAACATAAAGGCAGTCAAAATCAAACATTAGCCAAAATTCCCTTTTCGACTGAAAAAAACCCCAACCCAACAGTAAAGCCAGAGCCACCAACTGAAAATTAGCAACATCAGAATGTGGGGTTATCAAAATTATACCATATAGTTTGCATTCCATGAGCGTTTTCCCTATAACCCCTACTTTGAAAGGCTTAACATGCAACTATAAGCTTTAGGCTTAAAGATAATTTTCTTTGGCTCCTAGGGTAGATAATAGCAATTTCGTAACTTACCACAAGGGTTTTTTTGTTTGTTGAAAACAAAAACAAGAAAACATTAGCACACAAAAGTTCTGTCTGAAAAACATTAAGATTCTTCTGACACAACAAACAAATGCAAATAAATGTAGTGCATAAAGAAGATACCAGGGCAATAGCAGAGAAAATTACTGCATGTAATTAGGAACTAGAAGAAACCACAGAGAAAAGCAAAGGGATAGAGAGAAAGAATTGCATGGATTATTTTTTTCACTGGACATGCAATGAAAAATAAGATCAACTTCCAACTGTACTTTAATCTTCCAACCTACATATCTAATGGTAAAACATGAGATTGACAAAATCACTTCACCATTCAATAAGATCAGAAAAATGAGATGCAGAAGATAAATTTTCTGAGACAGATCTTCAGCTTCATGTAACTTGGCTTCAATGCCAACCCAGTCATGACACTATAAAACTGAACCTGGCCCTACACTCTGTTCATGTAGATACAAAAGCATGTCCTCAAATGCATCAGGCTTAGCTTTTAATTTCTTACCTTTTCACACATTATGGCCTAAACTTGATGCTCTTCAAACACAGAACATTTATTAAAAACTTGGCAGAAGAGAGAAATGTCCCTGGTATGTACTTCAAAGTGCCATCTGACAGCTGTTACACATCTAAGGTCCTAATACCACAAACAGGTACATTTACCAACAGGAGACCCATGTCCATTGGACCTGGGAACCCATCACAGGTTTTAGAGGTGTGAGTGCCTGTGCACCAAAGCAGCCCCACAGCTGCAAGCCTGTCTGCAACCATCCAAAGTAGCAGAGCTACCAACTCCCTTTCTGAAAACAAACAGGGAAAGAAAACACAGGTCTATGTGTGGAGACAACAGTGGGGTGCTCACAGAGCCCTACAGCAACACAAAGCTGACCAGGAAACACTATGGAAGGGACACATCCCTACTGAACGAGACAAAGCCAACCATACAGAGTCAGGGCAAGCACCAGGAGCATCTCCGAGCTTCTGGAAGATGGGACAAGAGAAGTGAAAGGCCTTGCTCACGCCTGCCTGTCACAGGAGGCCTCAGGAAGACATGCCAGCCTCCCCTCCCCACAGTGCACAGCTCTGACCTGATCCCCCAGCCTGCAGAGCCCCAGGCAGAGCCTGTGACATTTATCTGTATGCCATCTTCAGCGTTTGAGCGTAGTGCTCGGGGCCATGCAGACGGGTATCACAGTGTTACCCCACACCAGTCTGCAACCAGCTTGAGATGAGCTCACTGCCACCACCCATCCCACACAGGCATCTCATCGCCACACCTCTGCCCCAAGGCTCAGACATACCTTGGGAATCTGCAATGGCATGGCAGGATTAGGCTCATCTGTCTTCAAAAGACACTCAACCCACAGGCCCCTTCCCACAAGAGAAAGTAAGGGATACTCACCAAGGTCAGCCTTTTCCTTCAGGATATCTTTGAAGTTCAAGCCACTGTTCAGTGTGGATTGTCTGTATCTTGTCAAGGCCTCTTTCTGCCCATTCTTCCCCACATCCATGGGCTGGACCGGCTCAGCCCGGAAACCACACTTCCACTTGGAGAAATCGGACTGTGCCCATTTTGCCAAGTCCTCAAGCTTCACAGTAACTTTTTCTGAAACAGCAATAACTTCATCCTGAAAGCAGTGATCAGATGAGAATACAACATGTCACTCTGGGCTCCCTGATGACTGAGAAAACAGTAATATCATCCTGCAACTCCTGGAAAAGCCTCTCTTGCTGCAGGCTGAGTAATTTTTCTGTATCACAGAATAGCTAGCGCTTAATTTATTCCTCTTGCCACCTAAGTGGAAATATTAGTTGTTTACTTGAAGCAAATAATACACGATCTAAAGACAATTTCTAGGACCAGGGCAATGATCCTAAAAGGCATTTGAAATGCAGGTTGCCAAATCACATTCTGTATAACCCAAAGCCTTGAGAGAAAGTTTGTTTTTTAGGTGCAATTAGCTGCAAATGTAAAAATTCATGGCTGGATGACTAATGGTTATAGCTAGTCCTGAAATAAATGGACTAAGTAAATCTCAGATTCTTGGAACTCTGACTCACCAGAAAATTCCTATGTTTATGGTACATTTTCCCTTGGCTTGAACACAAATATTGAATTTAACTTTTGTCCTTAAAATTAAATAAAACTGTGATGTAATCCCAAAAGAAATACTACATAAATGTTATGTGCTTCCCACCAAAAGAAACTTGCACATTCTCATGTTTCTTAAAACCTTTTTCAAGATCAGAACTGTAATTTTTTTTCCCCTTCTAAAACATATATTCTAAGAAAAGCACTTAAACTTAGTTTAGCCTCCAGAACATATACTCAAATTAAACAGTCCTAATTGCTGGATTTAAACCTTCCAGGAAACAATCAACTCCTCTCAGTCATGATGAATAAGCAGAATGTTTTACAGCTGACTCCAGTGAGCAAGGGATCAAGAAAGCCTCAAAAAATAAACAAACAAACATACATATCCAGCAAGATACACTCCAGATTTTTTGGTTAAAACAGCAGAAATAATTTATGTTGTAATGAGAGATGGCTGTACACCACACCTTGCTCACCACACATTTCTAACACTAAGTAATGTTACAGGTTCTTGAAATAAATAACCAGAATCCAATTTTTCTCTCAAATAAACACAAGTATTTGCAAAGGGGAGAAAAATTCTTTGAGTTATTAAACAAAGGGAAAAGCATGATTGATTCTCTCTGTGTGTTTTTTTTTTGTCCACTGAACACATTCCTCAGGAAATAAAATACTGCTCAATGGAAAAAAAAAAAAAAAAAAGCTTTATTGTGACAAGTTGCACACAATACAAAACCTGAAGTAATTCTAGTAAAAAAACAGATCTGATATTCCACTCTTCCTTATATAATACAAAACTGTTTTATAAGCAGGCACCTTCATTACATTTAGTGCAATAACAAATATTTGGTCAGAAGTGAACAGCATGCTTATATGCTAAGCAAGCTTGTAATAAAATCTTTTCCTTTATCGCTGCACAGCATAAGAGCCTCCACCAAACAACAAACAATAACAGTGATGCTTTAAATCTCTGTTTATGACAAACGTCAATACTTTGTAAACAAGCAGTGGGTACTACAAAGTACAATTTCAATGGATGGTTTCACCCAATTTCATTACACCATCCACTTGAAATAAAAAAGCTGTAGTTGCTATGCATTTTATAGCTATTACATGGTGATTATTAAATGTCGGGACCGAAAAAAAAAATACATATATATAAATATCAGCGTGCCTGCAGACAGTCTCAGCAATTTCTGGATGAAGTTCTCTTTTAGGATGTTCAATACCATCACCAGCTACTACACAATTTCTAATATTCCATACCACAGAAATATATTAAGCAGCAGTTAAAAAAAAAAAACAACAACAAAAACCTTACTTGGAGATCAGACATGCTTCTGGTTAAAATATTATTTTCCAAATAGCTCTCATGATCAAATGATTATGATTTCAATTACTAGTTTCTTCATATCCTTTCCAAGAACTGGTATGACTAATTTTGGCTGGCATACAAAGTAAGCTGAGCAGACAATTTATTAACCAAAAGAAAAGTACAATCACTATTACATCATCAATGAATAAACTTGTTTTTGAGAATACAACCTTCACACACGCACATGATGTGTACACAGGAGGGAAAAAAAACAATTAAAAAAACAAAAAAAAACAAAAAAAAAAGCCCTACTGTACCAAGGGTGAAGCGATACTGGCAGGTTTTGGCCAGGCTGCCATGGAGGGGGAACTGCAGAGGCAGGAGCAGGGGCACCTTTTGGGGAGCTGGGGGAAGCACACCTCAGCCATGAGTTTTCTGTGGCAGCAGTACATCCAGCCATGGGAACATGGGGTGTTCAGCATCCCCACACTGATGTGAAGGGCCAGAGAAAGACACTGTGAAAAGACCACTCTGTGCTCCCCTCAGCCCTCTGCAAAATGGCACCGAGACTCCAAATACAGCCACAGAGTGCGAAGGGGTGCCCAGGATGGCACCAGGGAGCAGCCCAGCACAAATATGAAATACAGAAGGAGTCCAGGCTGTCCCTGTGCTGTGACAAGGGCTCTGGGCTGAACCCCCCTGCCACAGGTGACGGCCCCTTGTCAGGGCCACCCGGTCACCCCCACACCAGCTTTGTCCCCTAGGACAGCTGGTCACCCCTGCAGCAGCCATGTCCCTAAGGGTGCCAGGCTGGCCCCCAAATCCCTGTCCCTAGGGGCGCCAGGCTGGCCCCCAAATTCCTGTCCTCTCCTTGTACTGCCAGGGATCACCACAGCAGCACCAGGGAAACACGGCCTAGTTCACTTTTAGGCGGGAAATGGGAAAATTACCTGAGGCGTTTCAGGGCCTGCCTTGGGTGGCTCTGCCCGTCACAGAGCAGGACGGGACAGACCTGCTCCTCACCCCTCATTTTTGACCCAATTCACACAGAATTGTCCACATCCTTCCCAACTTCTCAAATACTCCTCAAATACTGCAGATCAGACTGCAGTCGTCCTCTGAGTGCCGCTGCCAATGCAGACCTCACATGGACTGCATCTCCAGGGACGTTTCCACCCAGGTGCCTCATCACAAGAAGACTGTCACCCGGCAATGCATGGCAGGTGTCTCCAGTCCCCGCTTTCCGAGGAGCTCGAGCCACAGGCAGCTCCAGAGGGGCCGTCTTCCCCACATCTTGGCAGTTTGCTGACACAAGAGGTCATCTGCCCCTCTGCCATGCCACCCAAACTGAGGTCACCCAACTATCTCACCAGCTCTGGAATTTTACGTGCTTGCCAAGCTTTCACACATCCTTAAGCAACCTTTCCAAGTGCTCAGCCCTAAACTACTGTGGGGCTTGGGGGTTTTTTTTGAGCAGCAGGTGACAAAAGGGTCCTTCTCCATTTTGGTTAAGGCCTGTGTCACAACAAAAGTTGCTCTGGGACCTGCAGGGCTCTGCCAGCCAGAGGAGCCCCTGCACCCATTTGGTATCAACCACTATCTACTGCTGCAGCCCTTCTAGAGAAACCCCTTCAACGAGATGACAAAGGAATACAGATGTTGAAAAAATAAAAACCAGGTACACGGTGACACATGACTAACAAACCTTTAGAAGATTAAAGAAATCTGCTGTATAACCTTCATGTCATTCATAATTATATCTCTCTGTAAACATGAAAAACCACCCACGTTGCTAACAGTGCATATATATCTCTATCTATACAAAAATCAACTCATCGTGTATTAGCTATGCTCTGATGTGATATGTTTATGAGGTTTCCATTGCACGGTTAAGTCTTTAATTACCATTTTTTCCTGCTACAGCAAGAAGAGAAAACAACCAGCACAGATTTCAGCTCTGCTCAGGAATGAGATTTATCTCAGGTGGACACTGACCAACCAATGGTCAGTGGTCAAACGGACCAGTGGTCCCAGCCACAATGTTGTCTAAATTTCAAAATAAGCACTGACTATAGAAAGAGCCACTTGTCCCCCTGCTTCTATAAAAACGGTTACCTAGTCAGCCTATAATTTTAGCACGTCTTACAAGACTTCTAAGCAAAGTACAATTCTTTTACCTATCAAGTAGAAAATGGGGAGATGGTTAAGAAAGATGGTGACACAAACCCTTCTCATCCCTCTTTTGTTTTTTTAAGAACGTACAGGATTTGCATTTCCAGAGAAGTCATCCAGGGAGAAGGGGACAGCATCTTCTCGAGAGCCGTTATGCTTAAATATTATGTCACTGTTGTCTAAGCAACCATCACAGCCTCGTGAAAGCACAGAATGCTATATTGCCTGACTCAGCAGATGGCTGAAATACTTACATTCAGGGAAAGAGGTCAGGTAGTTATAATAGTTTAAAGCAGATAATTATTTTTTCGAAGAAATATTAACTCTTACAAGGCAGGGAGTCACAGGGCAGCACAGGGAGGTCGTACATCTTGACTGCACACCCGCATACGGTACGTCACAACTCCTTACTCATTGCCAATAACTAGGAAAGATTTATATTTTAGAGACACTGAGGCAGCCTTAAAAGAATTACAGCAACTGAGATATCTCAAAATTTTGACATGCTGAGACTGTTTTCACTCCAGTGCTTCCAGAGGTCATTTAAGGAATTCTGGAGGGCACGAGCGAGTCAAACACCTGCTTGGCTGTCTCCTAACATCAAATATGTGGCCTAGAGAGAAACAGGAGACGTACTGTAAAAACTCTTGCTGATAATTACAGGAGACACTGCATGTCATTTATCTGATCAGTATGATTTGCATTAGAAAACATCTTCAAGCCTTTTCCGTGAAATCTTTAGCACAGTAGATAGCTGGGGATGCATATTTTACAACCCAGTACATTGCTGATGAAAACACATTCATCTGCAGGAGCAAAAAATACAGTGTGACTCTTACGGACTGCATTCACCGGGGATAACAGAACTGCGTATTTCATCTGGGCATAAAGGCCTCTCTTATTCTGGGCTGCTTTTACGTCCCATGTATATTTTAGGGTTTTTGCAATTTAGGTGAGAAGGACAAGGCAGTTCTCAACTCAGGAATCCTCCTTCCTGCTCTAGACCCCTTTGAGGAGCAGGAGGTCAGGTTGTAGACATGCAGAAGGAAAGGAGGGGGCTAATAAGCATCTCTCCTATAGGAATGCATTTACTTGGATGTTTGAGGGAAGTACCATCAGCTTTACTTGACAGCACATCAAAAACTAAAGGTCCTGGTCACAGTCTTTGGTCCAGAGCTCTTCTCGAGCTCTTCTCTTGTACGGATGCTACCAGGGCTCTGGGACAGGAGCAGAAACCAGGTCATCTCAATTCAGCCCTTACCCACTCACCAGAAGTCACTCAGGAATCCGAACCCAGGTCTCCAGAAGCATCTCCTACAAGCAGCACTTCCTTCAGGGACCATATCCAGCTCTAAAGAGGCAGAGAGCATTTGTCTAGGACTGATCTGCTCTCAGAGACTTCCTCTAGAGTAAAGAGGTCCTGTCTCCCTGCCGGCAGTGGGCTGGGAATATCCATGGCAGTTTTTAAGCCTGCAGGATGACAGGCTGGCTAAAAAACCGTGGCTGTGTTGTGGAAAAGGCCTGGCTCCGGGACGTGCCGTGTTCAGCCTCCCTACAAGGTACACGAAGGACTCTCCCACCACACACTCCCTGCTCTTCCAGCAGAACCCCTGTAAGCATGCTGCAGAGCTGGGCACCAGGGCACAGCTCTGCCAGGAGGGAACTCTCCTCCTGTTCCACAGGTGGGATCACAAGAGGCTCCAGAGGTTGGCACAGGCAGGGACAGCTTTCTTTCCCCCTGACCCTGCCCGGAGTGCCTCATTTGGTGCCATCTCCTCACGCATCCCCCAGCCCAGGGCAGACAGAGGAATCCCAAAGGATTTGTGGAGCACACCTGACCGCTGGGGTCTGGACCTGCTCCCTGGAGGTGCCTACACACAGGGACCTAGAGACCACTGCTCTCCACCCATGAACGTATGGAAAGAGCCTTGAGAAGGGAAACACGCACAGGAGTTTACCTGGCACACCAGAGAATTTTAAAGAGGCCAAGGCAGAACCTTTCATCTGTTAATCCTTTCCTAATTACTTTAAAGGACTATAATGATCTTGTTAAATTCAGGTGACAGGTATTTCCCCAGCCTAAGCACAGCTGCACAGAGCTGTCTGAAACTCACTCTGATGTGTTCATCCCTTCTGCCAGGGTCCAAAACCAAGAGAAAAGATCAAGTCGAAGGACACAGCTGAAGCATGTGAATTCCTATGGTTTTTGCTTTTCCTTGTATTAGCAAGCAGCATTTTCCACGTGATTCAGCAATTCCAAAGTGAGATACAAAATGACCTGGGGTAGAACAGCACCATGTCTCTGTAGGATGCTTTTTGGGGTACTGGTACATCTGGGCCAGAACTAGGGTGGAGATAGGGTGCACAGAGGGGTGGCTTTGAGCAGTTAGACATGACATTTCTATTGTGAGTCTCCTCCTTTTTAACTGGGGTGTTTTTTTCTCCCTCCTCCTACTCACAACCAGAGGTTCAAATTGAATTTATATCTGTCATTGCAGATAGAAGTTCTGACCAAAGAGAAAATAGGCTTCAGTCAAAATGTTTTCCCGTCAGATAGCTCACAGATCTCAAAGAGCTGTTTTAGTTTAGGCAAGTTGACAAGCAATTCATTCCTAATTTTGCCTACTACAGTTACAGTACGAAAAGCTTTCCTCATAGATTACATAATTATATTTTTCTTAACAAGGAGTACATGGCATTAGCAGGTTTAAATTATGCAAGCTTATTCTTTTGTCTTTTGTTATATTGTGTTCTATTGTGCTGGTAAAACAATATGTGCTTTAATTAGCAAATATCTGTAAATAATTTACTTGCTTTTCATACAGCAGAACAATGGAGCCAATTTTCACATACATCCACTGAGCATGTCTAGGGGGTTTCTTGCCAGAACCTTCCATTGTTCAGTATCTGTATCAATCTGCCCATCATTAGCAGCTAACGTTCAACAACCCAGTAAGACATTAAAGTTTTGGCCCCCGGGAGTAGCCCCAAGCCCCCCAAACCCGAGGCTACGTTTTACAAAGAAAGATTAAAATATCCAGAAAATGAAAACAAACTCTTTTATTATCTATAACCCTGGCACCTTCGCATAGAAACATGGACGCCTGCCAAGCATTAAGGTCATTGGATTAATGCCATAAAATGCCGATGTTCATCTGACCTTCTGACTGCATTTTAGCTACAAATAAAAAGCTCAACTTGATACGACACTCTGAATCACGCGAGCGTCTAGGCTGTGCAGGGTTAACGCTGGGTGTGAACCCACGCTGCACACGCACAAACACACACACAAAGAAAAAAAGCTCTTAAATCAAGAGTGGATGACTGTTCAGAGACTTAAGGCATTGTTATTTTGAATGCGAATGAAAGGGCCAGAACAAGCATTGCAAGAATATTTCAATTATGTATTTCGCAGAACTACATCTCTGAGCAACTAATGCAAATATTGCTCCCATAGCAGTAGAACTTCTTCCCGAATAAAAGCATACGAGAGCTTGAATCAGAACATACTTTCTATATCATTCGCATATTGTTTGAATATTATTAAAAATGCAAAATCTATGTATGCGTTACTCTCCTGAGCAATACAGTAATTATGATTAAGGGACAAGCAGCACAAAAAGAGCCAATTTATCTTACTTGCGCTTAGGAATACTATTGTGTAACTAAGCAACTAAAGACAAAATATAGTCTAATTAATTCACTCCTATGCTTATTTAAAAGACACAATTAGAACATTTTTATTTTCCAGCCTGCACAGTATCTCAACATGCTTGAGGGTGTACCATGTGAGGCCTATTATTCTCCAAAGACAAGAGTTTAATGTTTAGTGCCACTGATCAGACTGGGAACAGCAACTCTGGAAAGCAGTGGGTGTATTTTACAGTCTGAATGCACAGGGAAGGGGAGGGAAAGAGGAAAGGAAATAAAATAAAAAGTTGCTTTTTTTTTTTTTTAAAAAAAAGGAATGTGCCTTAAATGACCAGATATTCCAGATTTCTGGCTAATGGCTAGCAACATGTGGCTTCTCTGAGTAATATCATTGCCCTCTCCTTCCTTTGCCAGCATATGCTACTGGTGGTGAGAGAGATAAAAATATACAGAGTGGATATGCAATTACCAAACCCACGATATTTTATGACAAATGCCATTTCTCTAACACTGCTATTACAGTGTGCCTGATTTCCAAAGCTGAATTAATTTGAGCAAGTGTACATTGGAGATTGATGCTATTAGCATGATTTTTAAAGCACCCTTTAATAATCATAATCTGCATGTTTGAAACGTGTTGCCATTACCAGTGTTGACAGATACGAGCATAAGGCACACACCGTGGAGACTAAAACGGGGCTGTTCTCATTTCAAATAAGAGTGTACAGATTCCTACGTCTGTTAAAAAAAAAAAAAATCTATTACTGTGCAAAGGGAGTAGCACATTTTTCTAGGGGGGTGGCAGTAAAGCACTGTTGGTATAAGACACCACGCCCAGGCCAGCCTATGCTACATTTCTGCACTAGGGTAGGACCCCCACACGTGGAGAGCCCCTATAAAATGAACCAGGCTTTCTAGGGATGCTGTCAGCATCTGTCCCGAAATGAAGAGAGAATGAACATGCTGCCTCCCTTAACTTTCTGGAAGAATCTCTTCTGCAAATATAAATGACACACATTTATGGAGTGACTTCTTTTTTTTCCTTTCCCCCAATTAGTCTGAAAATGCAAAATACTTCTAGGGAAATAATTACAGGAAACTAGCTCTCTCCTCTCCTCTGTATGAGCAACGCTTACTCATGTAAATTACTTGCATGAGTAAGGATTATTTGCAAGGCGAAAAGCATTGCATCAGATCCCCAGTTTGGGAGAAGAGATGAAATCAACATGAGTTCGTAGTAAACTTTGCTGCTGATGAATGAACCAAAGGCAGATCCCCACTGACAGTCCAGCCTCAATGGAAGCAGCATTCACCACGACGCAGGGCAGTGCAGGGAATGTCATACCATGCAAAATGAATTAGTTGCTTGTTTAGGGTTTTTTAGGAATTGTATGCATCATATCAAATACCATTCCTGGATTTAATGAGTACCAACTTTGAAATATATTTTTAAGCCTAGTCTAATTAATGCCAACACCTTTAAAAACATGAAAACACAAGGCACTAACAAGCATTTTGCTCTACAACTGCTTCTGCAAAGGTCAGTCGTTCCACAACCCCACACCACCCCTTGGAGCAGAGAGCAGTAAATGAGCTGGAGGGAGGGTTTGGCCAAGACCCTGTGGGCTGGAGGGTGAGCCCACCTTGTGCCCCCTGAATGCCACAGGAGCAGGGTGCTGCACGAGGGGACCGGGCAGGCGCTTTCTGATGGCACACAGCTTCTCACACTCGGGTGCCAGCAGAGCTGGGGCCTGCTTTCCACATCCACCCCATGAAACTGTTTCACACACAATGGGGTGCCCTTAAAGCTGCTCCCTCTGGATCTCTGCAGGCCCCCAAGCATCCTGTTCTGACCCCTGTGTGAGACACCTGCCATCAAGGAGGTCTCCCCAACCCATGCGGAAGGTGACACAGGGGACTGTGCCAGACCAGAGTGAATGAGAAAATCAAGGCAAGGTGGCGACTTCCTCCAGCTAAGGACCCTGTTTTGGCAGTGGCCCTGCAGGGATGGGGGAGAATCACTTTTTCCCTCCTGGAGGGAAGAGAGAGAAGGCTGCTCCCGCTCTCTGGGCAGTGTTGCGTCTGCTGCAGTGTCTGGGCTTGATGGTGAGGTGGGAAGCAGTGTGCCCAGGCTGCTCTGTTTTGAAAGCAGCAACGAAGTTTTCAGTGAAGTAGCGCAAAACTCTTCTAGTTCACCTAACAGTGGCCCCACAAGCACTGTTGCTCTTACAAAAATGTCTTCACTGCTCCTGTGCAGCAAGACCCCTGGTCTGAGCACAATGCCAGAGCTGGTCCCAGCCTTTCCATGGATGTCTCCTTGGGATGCAATGAGCATCAGGACCAGGAGAACCCATACCTGCTGCATGTGAGCAGCCCCATCCCACATTCACCATCCACTGAGACTCCCTGGGAAAAAACCTCTGGCCAGCTCCTGGCACTGAAAGGGAGTTTCTCTGCTGTGGTGATGGGGACGCTGAGCCTTAGGCGGAGGGAAGGGTACTGCAGTGGAAGCACACCTGGGCTTGAACCTTCCCTGGGTCTGGGCAGCGCACGGAAACATCCGGTTTTAGCAGCAGTCGGAGATATATTTAAATCTGGATGATGAATTCAGCTAGCTATAAAAAGACTTATATTTACACTTATTGCTGATTAGCTCAAACATTTGGCAATCAGATAAAATACGCCATCAGAAATTTCTGAGTAACAGAAGCATTACATCCCTCCCTGCTTCTCCTCCCTCCTCACAGCCACTAGCTGAATATTGTCATAGTGTCAGTGCTGCTATTACGGAAAACAGGCAGCCAGCTGCTTCTATTAATCACGCCACTAGCGCAGGTAGCTGCTGGAGACTGTGCCTGAATCTCTGGTGGGCTTGATTGCAAGCCTGTGATTCAGCCACTCGCTCCCCTCACCAACAACTTCAGTGACAGCAAGTGCCCCGTCACCCTTTCCCTCGGACACCGCAGATCTGCAATACATGCTCGAGCACTGCCTCACTCCAGTCCCACTCCCAAATAAATGCAAGACAAGGTGTTCCACCCCGCCAACAGTCCCATACCACAAATAAGGTCCACCCTGATGGCTATAAGGTGCATCTGACTCGAGAGCCGCATCTCCTCCCGCAGAAGGAGCCCAGTCCAGAGTTAGGAAGCCCTGTGAGCCCAGAGGTGGCCCTGTTGCCCCTTTGGGAACCGATATGGATGGCATTTTCCAAAGGGACCGGGACCTCGGGCTGCTCAGGGTGAACAGCAGCCCCTGCGGCCCCGTGAGAGCGGCCACCCCCACCCAGCCAGCACCCTGCCTTTGTCTCTCTGCTGCCTGCACGTCCCCAAGCGCCGTTCGGATTGTTCCGAACTATTAAAAATCGATCATAAAAAATCATTCCTATGTCTATAAACAAGCTAATGGAGTAAGTGAAAACAAAGTACATTTCTTAATGGGAGTGTTATGTTGCCCTCTCTAGGCCCTGGCTCTCAGTGCCGGTTTCTGTAGGCTCCCTGCCAGAGAAGTATCACTCAGAGCTGTTGCTGTTGCTGCTGCTGCTACTCTGCTAATGAATGACTAACTTAGGCCAGAGGGGAAATGACATCACCGGGGTGTAAAACACAACTGCATTAGGAAACTTTTTACCTGCTTTACATTTGTCATAATTATTCTACACAATACGGCCGGCATTTGCATAATTTCAAGGCGTGCCATTATCTTAATTGAAAATTGTTTTCATATGGTTGAATAATGCAGAATGACATCAGTTAAAGCCCCAATGAAATGCACAAGTATAATCACACGGCTAATTACTAGCGGTGTTTGCATGTAAAAATAAATAAAATTGTGCGTATTATTAGGAAGGTACATGCAGCTGAGAACTCTCGTACCGGAGCAGTGTTTTACTCGTAATGGTAGGATTAATTTTCTCTGATGTTCCTACCACAGTAACATGAGCTGATCATTAAGGCGTATTAAAATGATTTGTGTCCCTTTCCCCACCCCCCTCCCTTCCAAATATCTTTCATTTTACACACACACGAGACACGCAGAGGCACAGTTTTAAATAGTCACCACGGGCAATTTCAGAGCATCCATTGCTCACTGTCATCTCCCTGATTCTTAGGAAAAGGCTCCCTTATCTCAGCGGCACGCACAGAAAATTAAAGTGAAGAGGTGGCAGCGAGTAAAGGTGGCTCTGAAACGCGTTTCGGCTGCGTACGCGTGTGTGCGGGTACACAGCTACACCGGCACCCACAGCCACGCGTGCCTCCGAAAGCAGCCCCCGCGGCCAGCCCCCCTCGGAC
>VZRO01005926.1:6010-16613 GCA_013397915.1 Daphoenositta chrysoptera
TTTAGGGTCTCACAGGGCACAGAGAGGCAGCAAGGGAAGCGTGGCTGGCACAGGCCCTGCTCCTCTGGGCGTTTTTAGGGTCTCACAGGGCACAGGGGGCAGCGAGAAAAGCTCAGTGCGTGACCCCTCGCTCCTCCCTCCCTTTCCCCCGACCCGAGGAGAGGCAGGACCAACTCACCGTCCTCACAGGGCCCCATCCTTGCCACCTCGATGCTCCTCTGCAGCTGGCACGAGGCCAGCCGCAGGTGGCAGGGGCTGTGGTAGGTGACGCCGTCGGAGCCGCAGAGCGGGGCCGGGGGCTGGCGCTCGCAGCGCGGGCACAGGCACTGCCCGCCCACGCAGCGGCTGCCGAAGGAGCACACGGAGCTGCCACACGACTCTGGGGCACAGGAGGGACACGCTCAGCCACCCCAGCGGCTCCCGGGGCCACCAGCGGCGTGTCACAGCGCTGGGGACACCAATGGCGTAGCATTCCTTATTTAATCCATGCAAGCTCCACCAGGTGCCCACCCCAAATATTTCGGGTTCCCAGCAGTTCTTTCTGGTGAAAAAGTCCCGTTTAATCATTAATTCTGGGAGTCAGCTGCCAGCCTCACCCATCTCTCCCCAAATTCACAGAGAATCCCTCACCCCTGGAACGCCCAGCCCCAGCTGGACAGGTTTTTATGAGGCTCGAACCATCACCGCAGCTTTTGTCCTAATGAAGAAGCCGAGTGGGGCTTTTAATTCATTAAGAAATTAGCCCAGACAGCTCCTCGGGCTGGGGAGTGGGGAGGAAACCAGGAACAAAGAGGAATTAACCCCAGGGGATGGAGGGGAGGGGAAGGATCAAAGAGAGCCCGGTGCTCTCAGCTCTGCTGCTGGCTGTTAACACGTTTTTAGCCTAATTCCTGACTCGGCCCCATGGACATTAATCCAATTTCTTTGCTTGGCTCAGACAAATAACACGGGGGGGGGAAACCGCACCAGCTGGGGCTAAAAAGCTGCTGGAGAGCCTCAAAATACCGAATTATTCCAAAGGCAAAAATCACCCAGGCACAGACAAAAACCTCGTGAGCGCGTGGGAGCGACCAAACCCACGGGATAAAAACGCCGTGGATGCTCAGAGCGGGGCCGAGCATCCTCTGCCGGCGCCGCCAGCAGCGGGAGCGACACGAGGGACAAAGGGGACGCCGGCTCACTCACTGCAGTCGCCCTGGGCGGCCACCAGGATGGTTTTCTGCTGGGTGCAGGCGCGGACGTGCAGCTCGCACTCGCTGCTGTAGGTGTTGCCGTCGGTGCCGCACACGGGCTGCGAGGAGGGGACGCACTCGGTGGGGCACACGCAGCGCCCCGTCTCCGCCTCGCAGATGGCCCCGAACTGGCACTTGCCACAGCGGTCTGGGCACAGCAAGGACAAAATCGGCGTCAAAACAGCAGGGAAGGCGTTGCTGGCTCATGGCACAGCCGTGGAGTTGTCGGGAATTAAAGCTCCTTAAGGGACACCTTCCGCTGTCCCAGGTGGCTCCAAGCCCTGTCCAGCCTGGATGGGGCGGCCACAGCTTCTCTGGGCAACCTCCCCACCCTCCCTGGGAAGAATTCCGTCCCCAAATCCCATCCAAACCTCCTAACGCAGCTCTGAACCCCGATAATGCAGAGATAAAAGCTCGCTGCGCCCTCCTCCCCCAGCACGTCAGGAGCAGCAGCCCCGGGGCAAGGAAGGGATGCAGGAGCAGGGAGAGGCTGGAAGAAAGGCAAGAACTCCTAAAAGCCACCAGGGCCAGGAGAAAGGGGCTGAAATGTCACAGTCACTGTGGCTGTCGGAGCTAAAGAGGTGGGAGAGAGCACAATTATGGGGAGCAATAAATCAGCCACAGGCTCCGGGGGGAGGGAGGCAGCAAATTCCCACAGGAAGACGCGGTGGGAAGGGGGATTCCACCCCCAGCTGGATTATTTTGCTGGCTGCAGGTGGAACATCGCACCTGACACGCTCACAGCCAGGCTGGGGACACAGAAAAACCCTTTATTTTGGAACAATTCCCTCTCCAAGCAGCTCTCCCTCCTCGCAGGAGACACAGGCAGCACATCCCCCGACTCCCGGGTGTTCACTGATTCATCCTCTCCTTCCAGCACCTCCCTTCCCTCCCTGCCAGTCATTTCAACATGAATTTGGCTCCAAGGTGCTTTTCCTGCTTTTCTCTTCCACACAGCAGCTGCTGCCTTGGCATGGGGGAGGAGGAGGCACCAACCCCCTGCTCGGTTGGTGCTGTTGGCCTGGAGGATTTTATCCCAGGCACAAATCCTGAGCCACATGCAGGATCTGCAGCTCGGGAGAGGGGATGCTGAGAGCAGCCAGCTCCTGATTCCCAGCCTGAGGGTTTGGGGCAGAAAATCTGTGTTTGATCAAGCTGCAATTAGCCCAGCTCTGCCTGAACATCCCAGAGATTCGGTTCTGGGAGAACCAAGCTTAGCCCAGGCTGTGCCCGACTGCAAACCCCGACTGGCAAAGCTGTGCTGGCACAGGGGGCAGATGGAAGTGCCTGGAGCAGGGAATGGGCACGGCCCTGAGAGCTCCAGGAGTGTTTGGACAACGCTCCCAGGGTGGGACTGCTGGGGTGGGTTCAGGGATCCCTGTGGGTCTCTCTCAGCTCAGACGTTCTGTGGTTCTGTGCTGTGGAAAGGTCTGAGCTGCGTTTCCTGGTGGGTTCTCCCTTGGGATGGGGATGGATCCTGCTGAGTTCAGCCCTGAGGCAGAGCCTTCTCTGCAGGGCAGCTCGGGGAAGGTTTGCTGGGTCAGGGGACAGGGCCAGGCCTGGTGTGCACGGGGGACAACTCCCGACTCATCCCGAGCTTTCCCTTTCCCGCTGCCTGGCATCCCTCAGTGAGGAAGGAGCCTCAGGGGGGAGCCTGGATCCTCTCCCACCACCCTCCCATGAGCTGAAACACAACCCCAACCCCTCTGTCCCCACGGGCAGTGCCACATTTGTGCTTGGGTCTGTCCCCGTGCGCCAGCCCGGGCTGGGGAAAACGGAGGAGGAACAACAAAACAACAACAAAACAACAATCCCAGCCCAAATCTCACCACAAGGCCCCTCATGCTTCACACTGATGTTGCTCTCGAGGTCACGGGCCATGAACAACAACAACAACAGCAACAAAACAATCCCCGTCCCGAATCTCACCCCAGGGCCCCTTGTCCTTCCCACTCGTGTCCCTCTGGAGGACACAGGCCAACAACAACAACAACAACAAAACAACAACCCCGAGCCAAAATCTCACCACAGGACCCCTTGACCTTCACCCTCACGTCCCTTTTGAGGTCACAGGCCAACAACAAAACAACAACAATACCACAACAACCCTCCAGCCCAAACCTCACCACAAGGCCCCTCATGCTTCAGCCTGGTGCCCCTCCTGTGGTCACAGGCCACGAACAACAACAACACCAAAAAACCAAAACAGCAACTTCTAGCCCACCACAGGACCCCTTGACCTTCACTCCTGATGTCCCTTCGAGCACACAGGCCAACAATAACAAAACAACAACGAAAAAACAATCCCCCAGCCCAAACCTTACCACAAGGCCCCTCATGCTTCACCCTGATGTCCCTCTGGGGGACGCAGACCAACACCACCACCACCACCACGGCCACCACCACCACCACCACCACGGCAGCCCGTCTCTTACCACAGGGCCCCTTGTGCTTGACCCGGATGTCCCTCTGCAGCACGCAGGCCATGGCCTCCAGCTCGCAGGGGTTGCCGTAGGTGCGCTGGTCGGTGCCGCACACGGGGTCGTAGCGGCCCTGGCACTGCTGCTGGCACTCGCACACGGCCTCCTGGTTCTTCACCACGCACGTGGCCCCGAAGGCGCACTCCACGCTCAGGCAGGGGCTGGGCGGGCCCAGGTCTGCAGAGGGGACAGGGACAGGCGCGGGCGGCTCGGGTGGGTGCTGGCGAGGGTGGCTGAGCGGAGCAGGGCGTGCCAGCGGCCCCAGCCTTGGGGTCACCTGCTGTGACCACTCCCCTGAGCCGTGGCGAGTGCACAGAGCAGCTGGGCTCGCCCCCAGCCCGGCCCCTGTCCCCTCCATGCCACCCCGGCACGGTCCCCATGCGTGGCAGAGGTTAGGGATGGGCAGCAGGCACGGGATCTCCTCCCCGCACGCCAGGACCAGGATTCCCGTCCCGGCCCCTCCATCCCAGGCTCGTCCTGCCCAGGAACGGCAGCAGCAGCGCTGGCAGAACCTTCCACAAAGCTCCCACAGGGAGAGCTCCCTTCCCTGGCATCCACACCCTCGGGATCACACTGTTCCCTGGAAAACTCATCCTGGCACCCCCTGTGGGAAGGTTCCCCAGGAGGACCGGGCTGGAGAGGACACACCCGGCTCCAGCAGCTGCTCATCCCCCAGGGAGCTGCTGTGGGGCAGGATGGGGACATCCCGTGTCCTTCCTTCAGCCCAGCCCTTGGGAACGGACTCCAGCAGATCCCTGAGGCTCCCAGGGGTTGGGAATCCCACAGCTGGGAAGCAGCATTCCCTGTGGAATTCCCACCATCCCAGGCGAGCAGTGGCACCTCCCCAGGGATGCTCTGTGGTGACAAAGTGCCAGCAGGCAGCAGAAGCCGTGTCCCACTCCCTGCTGGCAGGGACATCCCAGGGGTTCCTCTCCATTCCCAACCAGGAATTCCCTCCAGGAATCACCACCCAGGAGCCAAGGCATGAGTGGGGACAGAGCCAGCACTGCCCAGTGACCCTCCAGACAACGGCCCCGAGGGGCTGGGACAGGGAAGGGACACCACGGACTCCATCTGTGGCGGACAGTGACAAGGACACAGGACAAGGACACGGGGGGGACACACAGCGCAGCCCAGAGGAGATGGAGCAGCAGCAGACACAGCACAGCCCCGGCAGCGAGGCGGGCACGGAGCCGTGAGCTGGGGAAGGGCCCGGATCGGGATCTGCCTCTCTGGGAAGCACCCACCAAGCCACAGCCCAGAGCCGAGGGTCTGCAGAGAACAGGGAAAGGGGGACAGCTCAGGCCCAGGGACACGGCTCCAGCCCCGCTCCAGCTCTGTCCCCAACTTCCCCGCAGCTCTGAGCAGCTCCCAAGGACCGGGAATTGCTCCCTGGGGTGCTGCTCCCATCTGTTTGTCTCCCTTTTTTCCACGTCCCCCTCAAAACACAGGCACTGCTTCCACGGAGAAATTCCCTCTGATGGACACGATTTTCCTGGGCATGGAGCAAAGTTAATCCCTGGTTTGAGGTCCAGGCTCACATTCCTGCCTCGGGAAGCATGGGAATGGGAGTGGGAGCACAAGGAGGGGCCAGCCCTGATGGAGAACTCGGCCCTGACACTCCCTGTCCTTCTCCAGCAGGAAACCTGTGGAGATGCAGCACATGAAGTTCCCAAATCCCAGCCTGGAATCTCTCACACATGACCTTGGGCACCCCCGGACATCTCTGGGGGGTTTGGCACCACTTTTGCTGTGGGTGGGAGCAATGAGGACCTGCTGGGCTGGGCTTCAATCGAGACCTGCTTTGGTTCCTGGCCCTGCTCCATCCCGGAGGGAGGGAAACTGAGGCACGGGGAAAGCAAAACGCTCTTTCTGCACCCTGGGTGATTCCAAGGTGTGATCCTTTACCTGCTGCTGAGCCTGGAAGTGCTCCAGACCAGGCTTGGAGCAGCCTGGGATACAGAGAGGTGTCCCTGCCTGTGGTAAGGGGTTGGAACTGGATGATTTAAGATCCCTTCCAACCCAGCAGACATCTAACCAAGCCCAGGGGTCTGGGAATCCCAGATTCTGGGACATCCAGGGAACGCCGAGCTCTCCTGCCAGCCCAGCTGGGGATGCCCATGGAGAAGAGGCACTGAAGCTGCCTTGGAACCCATCGATCCATGCCTGGGACACCCAGCGAGCTCCGGCACCGCTCCACGGGGAAATATTCCCGGGGAAGAGCCACTTCTGAGCACAACCAGTTCCTCAGAGCCTGGGAGAGGGAGCTGGGATCCCTGTGGAGCTGGGACTGGCAGGGACAAGCAGGACACGCAGCTGGGAAGCGCCACAGCCCCGGGCAGGCAGGAACTCCGGGAAGGAGGAGGTGGGGAAGCGAGGGGGGTTAGTTGGGAGCAGGAGGAGAGGGAAGATCAACCAGGAGCAGTCCGGAGTGGTGCAGCAGCCCGGGGGGGCCGGCCGAGGAGTGGGGGGCTCCCAGCACCCACCTCTGCTCCCACTCTCCTTTGCCTCGAAGGAAGCATCGGACAAGAGCCCAGCAATTTCCATTCCAGCAGGAAGAGTTTGGGGCGAGGGGTGGGACAAACCCCGGGGCAACCTCTCCGTCCTGGGGGGCTCTCAGGCCAAACTAGAGAGAGGTGGGAGCAGTGAGAGGAGGCCAGGAGAGGCCCTGGCCACGGAGGAGGGGCAGAGCCGAGCTCCCAGCAGAGATGTCCGGGCAGGGAGCAGGAGGGTGGTGCCAGGACAGAATTCCTTCCTCCACACAGGCAACACTGTAAAACACAAGACACAGACGAAACAGGAAAGAGAGAGAGAAAGAGGGAGAAGAGAGGAGAGGAGAGCAGAGAGAGGCAGGGAGGAAACGACAGATGCAGCTACAAACACCTTCCTTCCTTCCTTCCTTCCTTCCTTCCCTGCTGTCCACGTCGGCCTCACCCCATCCCTTCTTCCCCAGCTGCACCATCACAGCACTGAGAGGATTAAAACCAAGGCTTTGATGGTTTTGTTTGGCTTGGACGGTTTTGTTCGGCTTTGCCTCCCTGGCCCGGCTGCTGGAAAGGCAGCAGAGCTCAGGGTTTGTCAGACAGGTGCTTGTGAGGGGTTAAAGTGCTGCCAGCCCCTCCCATTCCCTGCCTTTCCCAGCTCCTCTGCATTCCCAAGGCACCGAGGCACGGATGAGCTCCCCAGCACTGAGCTCAGAGCTTTTCCTTTTCTGAGCTGATGGGGATAAAAAATCCGCTGGCACCTCCCGGGGATGGGCCCGGAGCTGTCACAGGCACTCTGCAATCCCAGGTTTTGGCAGACAGAGCCTTGGGTTTGATTCATTCCCCCCTTTTTTTGCTCCTATCCCACCAGGATGCAGCTCCTGGAAGCAGCTGTGTGCTGGCCTGGAGGGAGGGGAGTTGGGAGGGAGCTGAAATAAAGGAGAGGGAGATGGGAGAGGACCAGCAGGTGCACCAGGAGCACATCCTGCTGCTCCTGGCCTTTTTCCACGGAGCACGGTGGAAACCATGCGTGGCTGGTGCTCAGGAGCAGCATCAATTCCCTGCTCATCCCAGAAATTTGGGAAGTTTTGGCCTCTAAAGGAGGCACAGGGAAGGGTTTGAAGAGAGCCCCGGCAGCCAGGGCTGCAAAAAATCCCCCTCCTGGGATCACAGCCCTTCCCACAGGGAAAACTCGGGGAATTGACTCCCAGCCATTGCCCCACCAGAGACACGGAGAAATGGATGCTTAAAAATAACAGCTGTGATTACTCCAAGTGGGATTTTGGGAGCCTGACAAACTCTTTTCCAGCAGCTGGGTCTGGCAGCCTCGAAAGCCTCCAGCAGCAGCACAAAGCCAACAAAACCCATCCCCACCGTGGGATTCTAATTCCCGAGTACTTCAGGAGGTTCAATCCAGCTGATACCTGATAAAACATCAGCTCAACAGAACAGGAT
This sequence comes from Daphoenositta chrysoptera, assembly GCA_013397915.1. Lineage (NCBI taxonomy): Eukaryota > Metazoa > Chordata > Aves > Passeriformes > Daphoenositta > Daphoenositta chrysoptera. Next base: position 13,661 of record VZRO01005926.1, read on the forward strand.
GCAGTTCCAGAGGTCTGAAAAACCGAACTGAGCTGAAATGAACAACTTGTAACTCATCCAAATCAATCCAGTGGCTGCTTTAACCTCCTTCACCTGCTGGGGGAGAATCTTAAACCTGGACATTCCCAGCATCCTAAGGATCCAAAGCCCCATCCTATCCCATCCTCCTGAGAAAGGTCCATGGGGAAGCTTCTCCTAGAGACGAGACAAAGACACGGTGAGAGCTCCAGAGAGAGCACAGTGGGAGGAGGTCCCGGCCAGAGCACCTGGAGCTGAGAGAAGCAGGCAGGCATGGAAGGGAGGGCATGGAAGGGGTTTGGAGACTGGCACTACCCTGGGAGGAGCGGGAATGGATGGCATGGACAGCAGGGAATGTGGTGGGGAGTGAGAGAGACATCAGAGACACGTGGTTCAAACACAGAGCGTCCCCCGTGTCACACACCAGACACAGACAGACCACGGACAGCGGGACGGGCACACACCGGGGCTGCTGGAGGGACAGACACACGAACGAGGGGCATTCCAGGCTGGCTGGGCACACGGCTGAGCTCAGTGGGCACCCACTTGCAGCTTCCCAGCATCCCACCCTGCCTGGAGAGGGATGGGAAGCGCCGAGGGTGGGTGGGGGACCAGCATCCCCATGGGATGAGAGGGACCAGCATTTCCCACAGGATGGGGGGACCAGCATCCCTGGGGGACAGCATCCCTGCAGGACGATTTGGGGATCAGCATTCCCACAGGACAATCTGGGGACCAGCATCTCCATGGGAAGGAGAGACCGTCATCCCTGCAGGATGATTTGGGGATCAGCATCCCCATGGGAAGGAGAGACCAGCATCCCCATGGGACAGGGGGACCAGCATCCCTGTGGGATGATTTGGGGACCAGCATCCCTGTAGGACAGCATCCCTGTGGGACAATTTGGGGACCAGCATCCCCGTGGAACAGGAGGGACCACCAACCCCATAGGACAGCATCCCCATGGGACAACTGGGGACCAGCATTTCTGTGGGATGAGAGGGACCAGCATCCATCCCCCTGGGAAGGAGGGACCAGCATCCCCATGGGACAATTTATGTCTTCCTATGGGAAGGAGGGACCAGCATCCCCTTAGGGACAGCATCCCCACGGGACAAGGAGGGTGCAACACCCCCATGGGACGGCATCCCCATGGGACAATTTATGTCTTCCTATGGGAAGGAGGGACCAGCATCCCCTTAGGGACAGCATCCCCACGGGACAAGGAGGGTGCAACACCCCCATGGGACGGCATCCCCATGGGACAATTTATGTCTTCCTATGGGAAGGAGGGACCAGCATCCCCTTAGGGACAGCATCCCCACGGGACAAGGAGGGTGCAACACCCCCATGGGACGGCATCCCCATGGGACAATTTATGTCTTCCTATGGGAAGGAGGGACCAGCATCCCCTTAGGGACAGCATCCCCACGGGACAAGGAGGGTGCAACACCCCCATGGGACGGCATCCCCATGGGACAATTTATGTCTTCCTATGGGAAGGAGGGCCCAGCATGCTGTGGGAAGGAGCACCCAGCACNCCAGCACTCTGTGGGAAGGAGCACCCAACACCCCCAGGGGCAGCAGCGCCCAGCACCCTGCAGTCAGGAGCACCCAGCTCCCCCTGGGGCAGCACCGCCCGGCTCCCGCGGTCAGGAGCACCCAGCACCCCCGGGGCAGCAGCACCCAGCACCCCGCAGTCAGCAGCGCCCAGCCCCGGCGGGCTCCCCCGCAGCCCGGGCTCACCGCAGGGCCCGCGGTGCCGCACGGGGATCGGGGCCTGCTGGCGGCACTCGGCGCGCCGGCGCTCGCAGTCGCTGCCGTAGGTGCGGCTGTCGTGGCCGCAGAGGGGCCGGAAGGCGCCGTCGCAGGCGAGGCGGTCGCAGGAGCAGCGCGCGGCCCCGCGCCGGTTCAGGCACACCGCGTTGAACTTGCACTCGTCCTTGCACTTGTCTGCGGGGGGAAGAGGAAAAACCTTTTGGGTTTTTTACCCTGTTTTCTTGCATAGACCTGCTGTGTTCTTTACACGTGTATTTGTAGCCTGTTATTGTATTAGGGGTTGGTTTTCCCGGCACTTTTCCATGACAGAAGCACAAAACATATTGCAGAGCCCCCATCCTATCTTGGTCCTCCCTGGCTACCAAAGCCAGAAAACAGCTCTTCAGGCACATTTTCATCAACAAAGTGCAGCCCCATCCGAGGGGAGGAGACTTAAAAGGGGCTTAACCCAGGGGGGAACTGCATCACCACTTGTGCTCCTAATTGGTGCTTTTTTATCAATTATGCTAATTTACCAAACTTATCACACTATGTGCACCCCTGCTGGGGCTGGGCTTTTGTGGGTCCTCTCCCTAAGTGCCCCTGGAGGGCTCCAAATAAAGATCCACTTTAATATTGATGCCTTAAGTTTTAACTTTAGTATTTTTCACACCCTGCACTGCCTGGTGTGTAACTCTGAAGTTCCGTGGGGCCTGTGAGCTGCTGTTCTCTCGTGCTGGTCACACATAACAAACCTCTCTGGGTTTGCTCTTCAAGGACACCTTGTTGTCCCAGGCCCCAAATGTGTAAACTAAAAGCCTTTAAAGGGGCGGGGGGTAAACTTGAGGTAATTACATCATGAACTGAGGTTATAATTGGACAATTAACCCTAATATGCAAATGGACCAAACTTAAAAAAGTGTGAAGAACCCGTGACCCAGGGTCCATCTTGGGCATTGCCTTTTGACCGCCCAGGGTGCACCTTGGAAGGCCCTTCAGATACATATCTGCCTTTATTCCCTTATTCTCATGTAGTCTCTGTTTTTAGGTGGCCATCAAGGCATCAATATCACCCCCTTACTAAAATTATCTCCAGTTTCCTTTCCGGGCTGGGAAAAAGGCAGCAGGGATGGACCAGCAGCGCTCACACCCACGGGGGGACAGCGGGATGGGGATC
>VZRO01005927.1:0-14954 GCA_013397915.1 Daphoenositta chrysoptera
GTGTCCCCTCAGCAGGCGGCGGGTGGGGCTCAGCCGAGCGCACCCTGAGCTGCGGGGCCGTGCCGTGGGACAGGCTGGGTGTCCATCCCAGGGCTGCTGGCACAGCCTCTCTGTGAGGGGGACACTGCTTGGCTGGGGATGTCACTCAGTCTGAGCAGTGAGGTGTTCATAGCTTGGGAATGCTGCCACAAGTGGTTCATACCCAGGAAAAAAGTTTGGTCACAATATTATTAATATTGCCATGGCACATTACTTTGCAGTATGGGCATATATGTAGACTAGGTTTTGATTTATGTTAATTTTAGTTAATTCCACCTTTATATGTCTAATAATAAGAGCTGTGACACAAATTAATTTGAGCATCAGAAGCAAGTGCACTCTGGCAAGATGTGTTTGCAACCTAAAATAATCGCTTGCTATAGCTTAGAAATAAAATTGTCAGAAAAACTACTTACTGCTCTTGTTATTTTTTTGTCTCTCATCATAGGTGTACTCCTAAAGCTGGGAATTTATATGGCAGTTACATGTTTTATTTGCATACACCATTTTAATTTTTTTTCTCGTGTTGTAGTGCATTTTAAGCATTAAGCTAGCATAAATCAGTAATGCCACCTAAAGAAAATGCTGTGGTCCTTCTCTGGCCTCTCATTCCCAACCCTGGAGTGGTTTGGAAGCAAATGTTGATGTAATTGTATGATGAAAGACAATAATAAGCTATTTTTCAGCCAGGCCAATTTGCTGCTGCTTGAACAGATGTGTTCCCACACAGACAAAGACAAGGAACAAGACACAGTGGCTTGGGGCAAAGGAAGGACTTCTGCTTTTTTTGGTATTGCTGGCATATGTTGATTCACAGAAACTGTAATTTAATTACTGTTAATCTGTTTTACACAATATAAATAGCTGCAGCAGGGATTATTTGTCTTTTTCAACAGCCACATAATTTTCCACATGAAAAATAAAAGTTGAACATTGATGTTCTTGTACACTATAATACAACACTTTTTGTTGTGGTATTTCCACACTACAAAAATAAAAAATCTGGTTTATTACTGGTAATCCTGTGTAATCCTTATAAAACCTTCATGCTTAACCTCTTTTTTAGGTAATCAGATTCAAAGCAGAGTATGATCAGTAGCTTTAGATGTTGTGTGTAAACTGTTACCTTTTTTAGCCCTATCTTCTGTTAGTAGATGGACATAATTGATTGAAGTAATTAAAATATATTTTCTTCCTGATGGTATGTACCATAANCCACTTTATTTTAAATGCTTTCCTCCCCATATGATACTTTTTTTCACTTTTGTATTATTTGTTAATCATTGTCATTTAGTACGTAGCTATTTCAGGTTCAGTAAGGGCCAGCTTATTCAGCAGGTAAAGAATGCTACATTGGTTACCTAGCAAAAGTCAAGTAAGTAATTGGTAGTCAATAAAACAACTTTTTATGTTAAAAACGTACATGAGTCTGACTGTTTGACTACTTTGAGATGTTATTTTGCAGACACAAGGAGGCAGGCTCTGATAAAAAAAAATCTCTGGCCTGTAATAACTGAAGAAATCATATATCCAACTGTGGCATAGGCAATTTGACTGATAAGTTTGGGGTTTTTTTTAATTGCAAGGTTTGAGAGGTAGCTGTATCTTCCAGAAACTTCAAGTTTAGAGTTTAAAGCAAGATTTTCCTTAATGGCTGTGGTTTCAGCCTTCCAGTAGCATTGTTAATCTCTTTGCAAAGGTGATGGGTAGTCTATACTTACATCTTTACAATCAAAGATGATTGGTAGTCTATATTTACATCTTTACAATCAAAGATGATTGGCAGTCTATACTTATTGATGTTCTAATTCAAAAGTATTGAGAGAATGCCAGTGAGTTGCCAGAAAAGGACTGATTATTGCATGAACAGTGTTTGGATAGTCAGTGAATCCAACATGAGAAATTATGGTTCTAGTAACTTTCAAAAAGCAAAGTGTGGTGATTTTTGCTTTGCAGTTTACTAAACATCAGCAAATAATCATGTAAGATCAGTAGATTTGATATGTATGAAAGAGGTGTGAAAAAATTCTCAATTTTTAATTCTTGAGATGGAAAAGCATCAGGGAAATGCTTCCAAAGGATCATACTCTTGTATAACCTTTCTGGTTTTGTGAGATCAAGCAGGAGAGAAAAGAAAGAGACAAGGTTTTTTTACACAACAAGTTGACAACCTCTTGAACCAAAAGTCATTCAGCTTTTAACAGAAATATCCATCTGTTAAATGTGACTTGCTTTTCACATTCAAGTGTAGTCAGATACCTATGAAACAAGCTTCTCTTTGCATACAAATTATAAGACTTTATTATCATTATTACCATTATTATTATTACAGAAAAAATAGACTGTAAAGTTCATGGCTAAGAATTTGGGAAATATACTTACTGTGCAGTTTTACAACTCAAATACAGTTATTTTTTACCGATTGTTCCTTAGAGCAGAGGACTGATAATGGTCAAATATTTTAATTGAGCTTTTAAATTATTCAACTTCTAATTGTATCTTGATGTATTTTGAATGATTAATTTAGGAGATACAAGTAGTTAACAAGTATGAATAAAATTAAAAGGAACTGGTATTTGCTGTATAGGCTTCTTCCAGTTTAAACTAAACAAGAGGGTGTTTCAGATTTGTGCTCTAATCACTACAAGCTGTTCTATTCTCATGACTTGACCACAACTAATCCAGAGTAGCTGCCTTCTCCTCTTTTCACATTCTAGAGATCTCAATTGCTATAAATCCCATGTGTAATGTAGTTTTTTTGTTTTAATTGGAAATATTTTATTTTTTTAATTTAACTGTAGAGACAAGCTTTTAAAAATATGAATAGTTTAAATACTGTAGAAAAGCTGAGAAGCTTATGAATTGTACATATAACTCTCCTACTCAAATTTTACAAGACCAAAATAAGCCCTTAAACCAGACTGAAGTGTGGTGATGTAGAATAGAGTCATTTCCCGAGATTCAGAGTAGGTATTACTATGTTGTTTTGTCATCTAACCTTAATAGTTACCAGTCGTGTTTGTCATTGAAAATTTTGTTTCACCTATTTAGCTTATCTACAAGTTGCTAGTAGTAGTAGTAGTAGTAGTATTGAATTGTAAGGGAACTTACTCTAACTTTCAGGAGTTTTAGGAGGCAATTGAGATCACTTTGGCTTAACAAAATTTGTCTAGCATGTAACATACTATATACTGTTTTCCACCCATTTTCTTCGGTAAGATTTAGAATACTGTAAAAGNACCAGTCGTGTTTGTCATTGAAAATTTTGTTTCACCTATTTAGCTTATCTACAAGTTGCTAGTAGTAGTAGTAGAGTAGTAGTAGTAGTATTGAATTGTAAGGGAACTTACTCTAACTTTCAGGAGTTTTAGGAGGCAATTGAGATCACTTTGGCTTAACAAAATTTGTCTAGCATGTAACATACTATATACTGTTTTCCACCCATTTTCTTCGGTAAGATTTAGAATACTGTAAAAGATTCTGAGGGGATAAGAGGGTCATGATGCTATCTTATTTTGAGTTTCTTAATTATACTTTTTTGTAGTCTTCATTTGCCCCACTTTTGCATTAGATTTTTTTCCTTACATTTTTCCTTAAGTTAATTTTACTTGAAAATAAGTATTTGAAAGTAATTTGGTTTCTCTGGGATGTTTTAGATTTTCAGTTGATGCTGCCAGCGTAATGCTTTGTCTTTTGCCAGTTTCCTTCAGCATCATGTACTGAAGAGACAGTGTAAGGCCTTCCAGGTTTGTTTGTTAGTATGTTAAATCTTTTTTTTAAAGTCTTTGAGTTCAGACAGCTTGGACTTAGCCATGTAGAAATAGCGTATATTTATGATCTGCATGCAGAAATTACGTGATTGAAATATGACACATTAATGTTCATGAAAGCAAGAATAATTCATTTTTATACGAAAATATGTTTCCAGTAGTTTTGGATTTGAGTAGAATCCAGTTTAATGTCTTTGTTCCCCTTGCTTCCCACATTTCTATTCCAGCTGTTGGCTTCCTGTACCAACCATTTAACAAACGTTTTTCTGTCAGTGATCTGACAAAGGGAAGAGGAAAATGTAGAATATGAATGAGTAATAAATTACGGCCTGGAAAAGCTTTCATCCCTTAAACAGAATCAAAATATGGCTAAAATTTATTGCAATGTTATTTGTTACTATTTTATGTCAGCTTGTTACTGTCAAATGTCAAAAATATTCCAGTTGCTAATAATTTATTTGCTGTGCTGAGAATTAAATGCACACAGGGAAAAAGAAGTATAATCTTTTGATCCTGTTAGACCAGAAAAAAGAGAGATGAAGAGTAGGACAGAATTTAGAAGACAGAGAATCAACCCATTGTGCATGCTTGCTGGCTGGAACTTTTGTTCTCCAGTATTTTCTACTTGGCACAAAGTTAGTTTAAAATGGGAGTGAGGGGAATTTCAGTTGTTACACAAACATAAATCTGGAGTAACTTGCTGTGTATGAGGAATGAATGTCTGGCACATACTAAAGACAAAATACTTGCTCTGAAATTGTGCTGTGTGTTAGCAAAGGAAAATACCGTGGTATTACGTGACATAAAGGGAGAGAAGTTTCTGTGCAGCTCCCTGTGTAATTCCAGCCAGCACACCCACACCTAGGATTTACTGAACAAAGATTGAGGGCAGCAAATCAAGATGTGTATTTTGTAGTTGTCTTGGCATAACGTTTTTGTGAGAATGATTACTTGCCAAGTCTTTATGAATTTGAGGATAAATGTCCTGTCTGCAAACTGTCTTAGTTAATAATTGGCAAAACAGTTGTGTCTTTGTGTGTAAAATTACAAGTGACTTTAGCTCTACTTAAAATGTTATTTAATATTTAAACATTAGCTCTATGTAGGCTCCATCTCCTCCTTAGTTCTTTACTTCATGCACATACTGTACTACTTTGTTGGCCACATAAAAGTCTTTTTTGCTACTTGGTTTGAATAGACGGGGGCAAAAAATAGTTGTATCAATTATAAAGCTGAGTGCATGAGACAAAAAGGAGGAATGATTTCATGCACCTATTTGTTTCTAGATATTCCAGATCTTCATCATAAATAGTGAAGAGAAATAAGAATTACAGGTCACTTAATTCCAAGATTGTCTACATTCTTGATATACTCCCATTTAGGCTTTAAAACTTGAAAACTTTTCCAGCTGCAATGTATGGGTGTTCAGTATTTAAATGGATATATTTGCAATGAGAGTAAAAATATCCCCGTGTAGATAACACGAGAGTAACAGTTACAAATTAGAAGTACTTTTCATTTTTAAACTGATTAAGACTAAAGATATTTGTAAGATCCATTTATATGGAAGCAGAGTTCTTTTTATGTAAATGAGTTGTGGACAAGATCTGAAGATGCATACTTCAGCAAGTAAAGTAAATCTGTATCCCACAATGACCAAATGTATTTTGAATTTGTCACCCTAATGCATATCAGTCTAAAATTAATTTATTTGCCTCTGAAAATACCTGATCTTTTCATCCATCAAAAAGAAGTAGCTGATCTAGATGGCTCATAGGTTTAGCAACCTTATGTTAATTCTAAAGTTTTACGTTGTTAAATTATACCATGAAATGTGTTCAGGGGAGCTTACAATCAAGTATGTAGTTAAAATCGATTTAATTGAAGACTGTGCATTAGCTCCTTGTCATGTGATGATGGCTTTTTAATTGATGGATGACTTAATATTAATTTTAGTGCCTTAGGTACAATTCCCTGTATCTGTGTTTGAATTTCTTTGAAAGGTAATTTCAACTTTACATGTGGTATTTTTGTAATGTTTCACATCAACATGTCAGCATCCTGAAGATAATAATGTGGACTTAAGAGTACCTATCAGTAATTAGCTCAGTAATAATGTTGTGACTTGATGAAACCTACACAGCAATTCTTCCATTTGTCATGGTCAAGTGTTGTAGTTGTTGTTAGTCTTTATTAATTCCTTTAGTTTTGTTCAGGACTCTCATGTGGTTGTTCTCTATTGAAAACTTGAATATAAAGATGCTAAATCCTTTGATACATTGTAATAGTAAAACTAGAGAGGCACTGGAGAGCAGAAGAATTTTATTTTTCAGGAAGAGTGTCTTTAAATGGTTGGGAAACCCAACAGCTTTAACATTCAAAAATTAGTGATCTTTGCAGTGCCAAATAGGGAACATACACTTTTGTTTGAACACTCAGGTGTATATGAAATGGGAAATACTGCTTTAAAAATCCAGAAAAATTAGTTAAATTAAGGTGCTCACCAGCAGAATCTAAGTAAGTTTTGTAGAAAGATACCTGATTTTATTAGACAAACTGCAAATAGATGGAAAAGGCAGACAAGCTTTTGAGCATATGTTTTCTTCTGCAGCAAGCATCATGATAAGAGCAATGTGATGCCAATTGTGTTATATCTGTGTTTACTGAGGTATAATTTGAAGGGAGAAGGTTCTCTCCAGTGTGTGAAGAGATGCTTGGGAGGAACGAGATGTTAAAGCTGAGAGCAAGTGAGGATTGCTTGCAGAGCTCTGTGTCCTGCAAGAAGGACGTGGGGTATTCCATAATAACCACCTCATGATAATATTTGGTGGAGTTACAGCTTTTGACTCTTAAACTCTGCATTTGGAAGTGTTTTGTAGGGCTCCGTTGAGAGTCAGGAGTGAGAGCTAGAGGAGTGGGTTTTTTGTGGGAAATGTTCTGCATTTGATTACTGGATGTTTCTGGCTATTTTCCCTTCTCGTTGTGTGTTAATTCTAGTAAATAATACTTGCTTGGGTTTGCCTACAGTGTCATGAAGCCTATTAATTTCTGCCACGTGCAAATCTAAAACTCACAGATTTTTGGTAGTAAAGAGGTAACTTTTAATCAGAAGATGTTAATAATTCATTTTCAAGATCTTATTAAAAACGGGCAACTCTTCTTGCAGGGAAAGTTTGATAAAGTCTGTTTTGTCTGATTTAAAGATCAGGTTTGTGTCTTGAGTGTTTTGGTGCTGTATCTGCATGTACATGGAGATAGTAGATGCTTCATACCATTTGTTCAAGTGTTTTAAAGCTAACTGGCTTCTGCTACATGAAGTCCCATTTATATCCATATACTCTTAAATCAATTTGAAGTTCCTGTTTGAGAGAGTTGCAAGTGAGGGTGGTGGGAATTTGTAAAAGCACTTAAATTGCATAATAGCGATACAAACATCAGTTTGAGATGTGAAGGAATTGGGGAAAAATAGAGCATGAACCTCCCAAAAATATCTCCTAGTACCTCTGCAAGGCCAAACCTTCCATTTCAGTCACTGCTGGCTGGTACTGGAGTCAGTGCATGGTTAAATCCTGAGTTTGTCTTTCAGCTGTGGTGGGGAGCATTGCTTTGTTCGCTTATGGGTTGTGCCTTAGATAATCACTTTCGGTGGTTTTTGTGTCTTTTGTGTCTTTTCAAGGTCGTTTGTATGCAATGCAAACAGGGATGAAGATTGACAGTAAAACCCCAGAATGCCGTAAATTTTTATCCAAACTTATGGATCAGTTGGAAGCTGTAAGTAGAATTTATTGCTTTCCTCAAAAATTATCATTATATCAATTTAATTTTTATTTAAACTTCTGGAAATACTGTCTCTTCTCTGCAACTATTCTGCATGCAGGCATACTGTGTGAACTTCAGTTGTATGTAATAAATTGCAGAAGGATTGGAAGGAGATAAAGCTGTGTGTGCATGCACATACATTTTTTAATTTTTGCTGTAAGATTTTGTGTAGACAGTACAAATTACAATGCTTTATTTGTACGTATTCTCATGACAAATAATTCATTATGAAGTTAATGCAGATGTTCTAGAAGACTTTTAAAATTGATTTGCCTTTGATTTCTTGAAGTTTTAGAGTTATTTTCACTGCTGTAGGGCTTAATAGTCTAGTCCTTGGATGCTTTTGAAATCTTTAACCTAAACTGTTGTATCTAGGGAGTGTTTTAAAATACTTTTTAAAAAGATAAAGATAATTCTGGTTGTATCCTGTGTTAGAGATTGGAGATTTTACTTTACGAGTTTTTGTAAGCACAGTCTAATCTCTGTGTGTAAGGGTCTATGCCACCCTCTTCTGAATGGACCTGATACTATTAAAAACCTTTAGTAAAACAGAGTTAAACAAAGAAGGGCAAAGTTGTTGTACAGACGGTCAGTTTAAGTTCCAGGAGCTGTTGATACTCATACCTTACCATTTCCAGTATTCTCAAAGGAAGAACTTTGTTGATTTTAAGTTCTAAGTGCTCATTTGGAAGCAGAAAGTAACGCTGAAAAATGAAGCAGCAGTTCTTTTTTTGTTCAGTATTGGTGATTCCATCCAAAATCTAGCAATGCCTGAAGAGTTTGTGTGAAACTGGTGCAACAGCCTTCAGTTTGGAAAGATGGGTGTCTCATCCATGCAATTATTCAAGGCCAGGTTGGGTAGGTCCTGAGCAACCTCATGTGGTGAATGCCATCCCTGCCCACAGCAGGGGAGCTGGAGCTGGGTGACCCTCAAGGTCCTTTCCAATCCAGAGCATCCTGGGATTCTTCAGGAAAAAAAATGAAACGTGAACCATTTGTCTTTTTTTTTCATAACTTGTGCTTCTTGCTTTTTTTATCATCGATTTTTTTGCAGTGGAAAATTCAGTGTACAGTGACTTCTTGGTGTGTTGTTTCATTGGGTTTTGACATCATTAATGGGTCTGGGTTTTATGTTCAAAGGGAGAGAGAGATGGCAGGAGAGGTGAGATTGAAACTCATTAGATCTTGCTCTTAATTTCCTAAGAATTGTTGGAATTTTCTGGATTACTTGTGATACTGAAGCAGTTAATGTGCAGCGTTCAGTTACCCCTTCTGTTTCAAAATTGACTAAAAAAGCAGCAAAAATCCGTAGTTTCACCTTTTGGTTACTGGCAAGATTGTCTGTGTGACGACTGATGCACATGTATTGAAGATTCTTCTGTGTATCCGGGTGGTGGAAGGATGGAGAGAGCACTCCTAATCAAGTCTAATAGAGCAGTTTTTGGGCTAGGAAGTTCGGATTTATGGAAAAGTTGGACCCCTGCTGTAATTTAGTAGCTGCCGTTTCCAGTCTGCCCAGAACCACCAGGGGGCGCAGAGGGGTGCGGCTCAATTTTTTGTAAAATTAAACCCAAATGCCTTGATTTTTAGGTTGAAATTTTGTATCAACGTTTAAAACACCGGTGCTGCTGTATTGAATCACAGATTGTGTAAAGGATAATTTCAACAGTAAACATCTTGATTACCTTTAATAGTTTTAGAAATGTAACAGTGTTAGTTGTGTGTTTGAAATAATTGAGCATCAGATCAAGTAATCAGATATTTTCTGAGTGTGAGCTATACAGATAGGTTGGGAAAATACCTATGTATACAAACGGCTTTCTTCCTGAGGTAGCTTCAGTGTTTGAGTGTTTCATTTGAACTTACAAATTTTGGCACTTTTACAAGAAAATTACACTTAATAAAACAAGTACGTTTTGAAAACCACATAGAGTAGTTAGATGAAAGCCTTTAAATTTAAAATTCTATTTAGAAAGCTTATATTTAACTACTAAAATCAAGTAACTTTTCTGACAATGTTCTATGTCTTAGAAAGTTGGCAGCAATCTGAAAAATATGGAAATGCTGCCTGCATGATTAAATTTTTTTCGCACGCACAGTGAAAAATAACTACCATTCAGAGATTGTTTTTAAATCTTTTGGCAAAATAAAGGCTGCAGGTTAGTATCATGCAGTGTTCCTGTTTTTGTTCTCTAAGGATAACCTGAGATTTCCTTAAGTGCAAACAGTAAGCCTATTCAGAAGCTGTAAATCCACCTGTTGTAACTGTTAGAGGGTTGTTTGCTTTGCTGATTTTTATTAGGAAACCTGAGGATTCTTGTGCTCTAACATCTTTGAAAAGAGGTCTTTGAATTGAAATACACTGCTTACACTGAAAATTCCAGTAAATCCATAGGTCACTAGACCAGTCAAGGTAGGGCTCAGATGCTTTGAAAGATGTAATGAACTACAGTGAAATAACCTTACAAAAGGGACAATACGTGATCACTCTGATACAGAAATATGTAAATTTATAAAGCATGCATTACACAGCTGAACTGTGTTGAATCCTGACACAGGCTTCAGAATGCCTGGTCTTTCAGATACTAAGGGGAAAAATATCTGTTGCTATTCCTTCACATTATTATAGTTGTGTGTTTATTTTTAACTTGTGGGGGAGTGGTTTTGGTTTTTATAAGCATTTTGTGACTGAAGCTTCAGAGCTACTTATTCGTAATATTTCTCTCTTTACAAGAATGTGCTTTCTCTTTCACATTCTGCTTTTAGCATTTGTTGTGTTAAAACAAATGTTTTGTAGAACAAAGCATAAGTTCTTTCTTTTTAAATTGTAATTGACTTTGTTTAAATCAGCAGGTTCTTTTTGTGTTTGGAGAATTGCTACGATCTAATAAAGTAATTAATGTATTTTACCAACCTTTTTCAGATGAAAAAGCAATTTGGTGATAATGAAGCAATTACTCAGGAAATTGTTGGTTCTGCTCATGTGGAGAATTATGCCTTGAAAATGTTTTTGTATGCAGACAATGAAGACAGAGCTGGGCAATTTCATAAGTAGGTGAAAATCTTTGGGTTTCTTATCTGACTTAAGATACTGGTCAGGGAATGTGAATATCTAAATGCTCTTTAATTTGACTGGAAACAAGAACTGGGCTTTTATACATTATTTTCTCTTCTGGAAAACTCCATTTGTTACTACTTTTAGGTCTCTAACTTCACACATTAACTGGTATCCTCCTCCTACTGGCAAGCCTTCTAAAATCACAGGCTGATATTGTCCTTTATTTACATCAAGCATGTTGTAGTTTCTGTTGTGACAGTAAAATAGTTGTGATGATCCATTATGGGGTTTGGTTTACAGCATTACTACAGCATGTTCATGTATTTTTCTAAGCTAACACAGGATTTCAGATGTTCTACACAGAACATTCCAAACTAGAAACTGAGTGCAGAACACGTAACCAGTTTTAAAAAATACTGAATGTTTTTTGCACAGTAGTTAGGAGACTAATCAATATATTGCTAGATTTAAAGGTTGTGAAGCAGCTTCTGTAACATCAGATTAAAAGGAAAAAAAAATAGCAATGTTTGGCTTGAAATAAGCCAGTATGATCTAAGATGACAACTCCTAAAATGTGATTCTGAGAGAGTGACATTACGGAGTTAGCAAAATGTTTTCTTTTTTGCAGAAACATGATAAAATCCTTTTATACTGCGAGTCTCCTGATAGATGTTCTAACGGTGTTTGGGGAGCTCTCTGAAGAGGTAAGTGCCAGGCATATGAGTCTATTATCTGATTGCTTTTCCAAGCACAGGCATTGCTTTTATAATCCGTGAGTATGAATTTCAGAGAACATAGTTCGTAATAGTGCAGCCAAATACTTGTTAATAAGTCATAAAAAATCGTGCTAAGTATTTCAAATAAGTCATATGTGAAATACTAAACATCTGTTAGAAGATGTTTCATGACACATATCAGAAATTCAAAGTTTGATTATTACTCGGGGACACATAGCATTACATTGAGCAAGTGGGAATGCTTATAGGGGAAAAAATGATGCAAGGTTCATAGCTTTTCCCACCTTCACTTTTTTCCATGTCCTGCTTGAAATTCACAGACTTGACATCCTGTATGTAAATCCCTAATCTGATAAATATGCTTAACGTCCAGTCATACTTGCTCAGTTTAAAAGGCAGTTGTTGTGGCTACTTTCATTTGTAAATATTGGAAAGAAGGTAAAAGAATGGTCTTGATAGTGGTGCACTTCTTGAATACTGCAGGATGTAAGTGTAGATACTAAAGATAGGTCTTACCCAAGCCTGATGCTTGGTGAAGAGTTTGTGCAAGATTCTCCATCTTCCACAGCCTGAGACTGTACCAAGCCAAAATTTTCATCTTATCAAGAGGCACAAGTAAGTTTCCTTTTTGATGTGTTCTCTTGAAACTGCCTGCTCTGCACCCTGACATCCTTTAGTAGATCCAGTAATAACATTTCCTAGAGCCAGAGAGTGAATGCACATTTACACATTGAATTAGACTGAAAAAAACCAGTCTTAGTCTGTAGGAATCCAGTGCACTGATCCATTGACTCCTCAGAGTACCTGAAGCACTCCTGCTTTGAAGGTGGAAGAAATTGTTACCAATGTCAGTGCAGAATGCTAGCAGTGGTGTGTTTTCTGCTGTGTGTTGGGGTTTTTTATTGTTGATGCTGAAAGGACAGAAATGCCTTGTAATTGGAAAGAAGTAGAATTCTCTCATTTTGTTTAATTGGTGAAGATGGTAAAAGAGAGCATACAAGAAATACAGCAAAGATTTGCTCTTCTGTATAGCATCATTACATTTCAACAGTTTCCTTATCCATTCTCACATGAAGGGATGATGAGACAAGTATGACTTGACTGTCTTAGACTTTTGCAGAAGTTTTTTTTTGCCTGAAATAAACTCAGCCTAACACCTGGTTATATAGTATGCCATCTATATTCAGACCACCTGCCTATTTTTTCAATAGATAATTGAAATTGCCTTCATATCTATGGACTATCAACTATTAAAAGGCTTTTAAATCAACAGCAGAAGGCACGGAAAGCAGATATTTGACATGTAGAATCAGAAAATTGGTATTGAGCCTAATATGTATGTTTTTAAATGGCAAGTGATGGATTTTTGGGTAGTACGAATGGATTGTGTCACAGATGAAGAGTGGATGTTCTATATCTCCATTTTAGAACTAGGCAAAAGGATTTTCTGGAAGCTGTGTTTTACAAGCCTCAGATCAGATCAGTAGGAAGCTCTGTGGTAGCAACATTCTTTTTACTGTTTAATGTAGTAACGTTCATTCAATAGGGCAGCCTCCCAAAAAAGGGACAGCAGTGCATCTTAAAAACCAACCAACACCAACAGCATTTCACTCCTCAGTTCTGGAGTGACAACCTTTGCAGTTGGGATGCAGGACAGACATCAGAGACTTTGTTCCCTCTCCTCTCTCCATCCAGCATCTGGGCTGTGGGGGCTGGGGCTGCTTGGCCCGTCCTAAAATCTGCTCTGTGCAGGGCACCAGCAGATGGTGGAGGGTCTCAGACCCCCCGAGGGGGGTCACTGGAGCTGGATTTACCCAGCACGGGGCAGCCCTGGCCTCTCCTGACAGACACCTCTCCTGCCCTGCTGAGCTGCCAGCACCTGGGATGGACACTGGAACAACAGCTTCTTCACTTGATCAATAAATAACTGCCAAATTAGATCAGAGGGGAGAGGTACAGGCTCTTTAATATTGCATAGTAATCTTCTCTAAAAGTACTGTACTCTGGACGTGTGTTTTCTGCATTTTGTGGCTTCTGCTGTGTTTGTCACAAATGAAGGAATTTAATCTGTAACACTGACTGACCAGAAATGATTATTAAAACAAAAAGCCATGTTTTCCAATTGCACTTTTCCTTTCTGAGGTAGAGCAAATGCATTTTAATAAATGAGTCATCAGAATAGGCTTTTTTTCTGCAGAACATTTTATTTTTAAAAATGAAGACCGTGTCTTTCTCCTGGGGTGCCTGAGCATCCTGGGTGATACAATGTCTTAAATATGAGCAAAGGAGCTTCCTGGAGATACCCTTTGTGTTGTGTCTCTCTGCCCTGTTCTGGATGACAGTGCAATAGGCTTTGTGAAGGACAGTACTGAGTTTCACATTATTAATTCTCAGAAACTTTGGATTTAATTTCCAAATTAATTTTAATTTTTTTAATTCAAAAATTAATTTTAAAAATTTTGGTATTGATGTGAAGCGTGCTATCACAACCTGCATTGTTCATTTGGGCAAATTATTCCATTCATCCTTCCATATTTCTCATGTGTTTATATTCAGTCTTGTTCCTTGATTTATATTACCTCATAACTGTCAGAACTGGTTGTTTCCCATACAACTTTTGACAAAGTAGTTGATTTGCATAATCAGTTTAAGATTTCATGCAACAATTGAGAACTCTTCCTGGATTAAACTGTTACTGTTGTAACAGTCCCAGGAGATATAAACTAGCCAGTCTTCATTTCGTGTTTTGACATGTTAAAAGTTGTACCTAGGAACAGTAAAGTATATTCTAAAAAAACAAAATGGAAAAGCTTAATGTTGTAGGATACTACAAACAAATCACGTTAATCTGCAGTTACGTCAGCCTTTCTGTATTCATGCTTTTAAATAAATATTTGAATTTTAAAATAATATAATTAGAAAAGATTTCATATTTCTGATCAGCAGCAGTAGCATTTTAGGTTTCAAGTATTTAAATCTAAAATAAATAATTGTCTAAGTTTATGGCGATAGGAAGCTTTCTTCATTATTTCATGTTAGTAATTACTATACAGTGCTATGCCTTTCATACTAGATGGTCTTGGTGTAATTTATTTCCTTTTCCTGATGTGCTGCACTAATTGAAGATCTCCACATTTTCCTTTCATGCCGAGATCTTGTTAGAGCTGTTATTTTAATTATTTTTTTAATTCACCTATTAATTTTACACGTGCTGCTTATCTTCATAAAAGGGTGTCAAATGACAGCAGAGAAAGTGGCAAAGACGTTTATATTTCTGTTCTGATGCATTAACTGGCAGAAGTGAGTGGTTGCCTGTTCTCTCCCCAGAATGCCCAGCACAGGAAGTACGCCAGGTGGAAGGCAGCGTACATCCACAACTGCTTGAAGAACGGAGAGACGCCCCAGCCCGGCCCCATCGGGATGGAAGCAGAGGGCTTTGGTAGGTGCTTCCCGTTCCTTTTGGAGAGCAGAGGGCTGTGCCCAGGTGAGGGGTGGTAGGTGCTTCCCGTTCCTTTTGGAGAGCAGAGGGCT
>VZRO01005927.1:15422-26454 GCA_013397915.1 Daphoenositta chrysoptera
TGGTAGGTGCTTCCCTTTCCCTTTTGGAGGGCAGAGGGCTGTGCCCAGGGGAGGGGTGGTAGGTGCTTCCCTTCCCTTTGGAGAGCAGAGGGCTGTGCCCAGCTGAGGGGTGGAGTGCACAGTTCCTCAGGGAGCACAGCTTCCCCAGCTGATGTCCATTCACACCGGGATGCCTTCTACTGCTTCTTTCCAGCTTCTCCTGCTGTTATTTTTATTGGACTTTACTGTGTGATTGACTTATTTAATAAAATATTTTTTTCTTTGTAGTGGAGATTATTATTTTGAATACAGCTACTCTCTAAGAAGGCATTGTCAGCTTTGGGCCAGAATCAGGCATTTCTTTAACACTAAGCACAGTCCTTCTGTTAAATCTGTTTTGTAAGGTTATGACCCCTTTGCCAGTTTATCCTCTCTCAGAAGTTAAGCAGGAGTTGAAAATGGACTGATAGTAAGTGAATTCAACTTCAAAGCAAAGGCCTACTTGTGAGAAAACCCCTTTCTCCCTGTATAATAATGTGGGTTTCAAAACAGGTTTATGGCCTACTCAGTAATTACTGAGTTGGATTTTCTGCCTCATTTTCTGCCTCTTTCTCACTCATCCTCCTTTTCCTTGTGTTTTCACTTGCTCCCTCTGGCTACCCGAGCTCCCTGTACAGGATTCCTTGAGGTTCCCACTTTATCTGACAGTTAAGGAGGTGATTTCTAAGGGCATCCACTTAACCAAATTGAATTTGTATCAGAACAAGTTGTTTTGCTTTCAATAGTGATCAGTTTCATTGGTTTTGGTAGTGACCAGTCTCTTTGCTTTTCTCCTCAATGCAGATTATATAAAAATTTTAGAAGTTGATCTTTTATGAAATGGGATGTCATTTGAATGGATATTTTCACTATGCAGATTAAAACAGACTAATTCTGCACAATGACAACCTCTGTATCATTCTTCACATACCTAATGGAACAACTAAGAACATCAAATAATTTGTCATTTTTCTTCTGAGCTGGCATATGAGACTTTGTGGCTTGTCAATTAACTTGATGCTGATTTATCTCTTAAGCTTGAATTTAGTAATACAAATTTATCCAAATAAAAAGGATAAGTAAAATAATCTACAGTGCAAAAGGCAAAAATCTAGCTTGTAGAGCATGGCTTGTATCAAACCTGTAGATCCACCCTTATTGGGGTGGCTACCTAAAGTTTTGTGAACATATGTATTAATATAGATGATGAATATATTTATACCTGTGCACACATATGAAATGTGCATGTATATACACATAAAAGTAATTATTTGTTTGTTTACATTCATTTGTGTTTGGGTTTTATACCTGAGTCTTCAGTGGATTTTGAAGTCTGAGCTTGTAATTTACTTCTAGTAAGTTAAAAGTAGGCTTGTAATTGTCTACATGTTAGTTTTAGTTTTAAACATATGAAAACATTAGGAAACTAGTTTCTCTTCTGGTTTTCAGTCTTTTCATCATGCAATCTCATATTTTGATGCTTCTCCACGTTGTAGTTTATATGTCCTAGACAGTGTTACATTTTAAAAAATATATATATTGTCATGATTTTTTTCTTTAAGGAGAATGTGTACTGAACATCTATTGCAGTTTATTACAATCTTTATAGTGTCTAAAAGCCTGGGTGCCAAATATAATTTATTTGCAGTTTCCTGGATAAAATACTGTTTATGTATTAGTACTCCAGAAACACTGCAACATAAGGAAATTCAAATATTTGTGAACAAATACTGAGTATGATAGTTTTATTTCCAAGCTGCTTGTTAATTCTTGTTATTATGTTTTCCTAACCCAAAGACACCCTACAGACTTAAACACTGGAATTTACTCACTGAAATGTGCTCCAGTCTAGGCAGAGCTGTATTTGAGGTGAAGTATTAATAAACTAATTTCTTCTTCAACATACAGTCTTTTCCAAGGCAGTTTTCTAACTGTCCATACAGCTGTATCAAGAGATACTTGGAATGCAACTCCTACTGCAAATATCACCACATCTTTGTCAAATTACACCAATTTGATGATTTAATGGAGAATACAACATGTGAGAGAAAAATCTCTTGTTATATTGAACATAATGAATAGCTCAGTTAAATATTTTCAGCTTTAGATGAGTGCTCTTTAGTGGTCTGGCTCACACTGTGGTAAAGCTGACCTGATTATGTTAAGTGAATTATGAATTTTAAACAACTGCAAAAATAGCATTTCCAAGTAAACATTACAAATCTTTTGCTAAAAATCCATGTGTGCAACCTGTAGAAGCTAATTATTTCTCAAAAGCAACAGATAGGCTCTTTCTTGATTTTATTAATGCTGAGAGGTAACTAACCTGCTCTAGGCTACAAAAGAAACTGCTGTAGCAAGGAAAGCAGAATTCAGGCTTTCCTCAAATCCTTGGTATTCGTTGCAGTTCATTACAGGTGGTCATGGGCATTGGTGAAGACTCTTTCTGTCATTACCAGGCTATGTCTACATGCAACTTCAAAAGTACACAAATGCTGAGTGAATCAAAATTTTAACATAATTCAACGTTTTTTGATAGGGTGCCCACAAGATCTATAATTTGCCAATTTGCTGTTGAACAGTATTTCATGTAGAGAGATTATTTCTCACACTCATGTTTTCTGAGAAATGAAATGGAAAATACACGTTGATGTTTATTTTTGACAGTTAGCTCCACAGAGTAGGTGTCCGTAATGTTTCACATGATCAAGACAAAAATGTTATGCAAATCAGTTTTTATGAGAAGAATCGGTAAAAAAAGAGTTTCAATTCTTGCTTTGTGCATCATAAGAAGAAAAGCAGTATTGTTTGAATGTATGACTGGACCTTCCCCATTCCTTTCTGCTTGCTCATTTTCTTCCTCCCCTAGCATGTGGAAAAAGTCTGTTTAAACAGAGTGAAACTAGGTCTCTGTAACTTGACAAATTACCATTTTTTTCCAAAGTGTTATTATTTTTTGTGATTCTTGAAAACCATACTGTAACTCTTGGAGATGTTTTTACAGTAACATAGGCATGCTTTATACAGTTCTGCTGTTGGATTTATGGATGCTTTTGTCAGAATGCCACCATGGAAACTTTAAAATGACATGCTTAATTTATTAATGCAGTTGGAATACAAGTCCTAGAGTACACATAAAGGTTACTTAGCATTAGCCCTAGGTCATCCAGCAAGATTCTACACTAATGGAAAAAAAATGGAAATATGAAAAAGTTCCTAAATGGTCATGATACAGCCACAGTAAATACATTAAATGTAATCACCTTCATTATAATATATACTATGTAGGCTACATTTCTGTTACAGAATTTCAGAAAGCCTTGGTAGTTCCAACTAGTAAAAAGAACAGTGTGGGAAAAGTTGATGGATTTTTGAGTTCATTTCTCAGTATTATGGAAAAAAAATACTTGTTTGGTTTGTTTCTTAAAAGCAGTGTTCAAATAGAACCTTACATTGTGAATCTTTTAGCAACATCTCAAGCGAAAGAGAAACAATGCAGCAGAATGAGAAAAAGAAAAAAAAATAAATTGATGGATTAAAACTCTCTGAACTCAGTAAAAATAGCAGTCCAGAGAACTGGAGGAGTCTGGACTCCTTAAAAATAAAAGTTTTGCTGATTTTATATTTAGTGCACTGAGCTGCTGAAGTTAAGTCATGGTTGGTGTTTGCTTACACGAGAAAAGGGAATGCCATTAATCCTTGAGAATCCTCTGTTTATAGAAAAGTATCTTTGTGCGGTTGGTTATGGTCCTGCTGTGATTATTTCACAAAGGCTTGCCTTCAGTAAATAAATAATAATTTAAAAAACACAAACAGGTGGTCTGGGTGTACTGCAGCTCTGCAGAAAGTTTAAAGAGCTCATGGATTCATTATGCTGGGATTCAAGCACAAAGGCTGATGAGATTCCAAGACAAGAAACTCAGCTGCAGCTGAAATGAAATGTAGAACAATTGTGCCACTGTTTCACAGCCTAGTATTTCAGCATCTTTAAGCAAATTGTAAGGAACTTTGAATTCTAGGTTATTACTGCTGCATGAGAAAATGATTTTCTAATTTTTTAGCATTCATTCCCGTCCCTGGGAAAGATTTTTTTTCAGTTATATTATGGATGTTCTAACCACAATATTTAAAACCTCTGTTGACTAAAGTGTTCTTATTTAGCAGCCTGAGATCCTTTTATCTGGCACTACTGTTAAAAACTATTCACAAATACTGAAAGTGGGTATCTTAAAATGTTTCTAATACTTTAGTCTTTGATAAAGAATATTTTAAATATTTGCTTTCCAGAAAGAATAGTTACAATGCTTTTATGATGTTTGGGCACTTTAAAGACCTAAGAAGAGTTAATTTAAACAAAACTACTTTAATGTTTAATACAGTTTTTTTAACATTGGCCAATTGCATAATGAGCAAATCAAACAGTTGAGCTTAATCTTTTTATACAAATAGCCGATTAAAAAGTAGATTGCCCTTTTGTGAATTTGCCTCTTGCAGCCACTGTTATTACAGGTGGTCAGCACTTCAAACTCTTTTTTTTGGATGTTTTTAGCATTGCCAGACTTTAACCCTTTGAGTTCATCTCTTCCTTGGGCAGTGTTGCCCACAGCATTGCTCTGTTCCAGGCGTGAGTAGAGAATCAGAATTGCCTTGAGAACCTGGTAAAGGCTACAGGAACCTGAAAGGGGCAGAATAAAGGAATAAATGCATTAACAAGTTAAATGTGGGCATGAATTTGCAGGTAATTTCTCATAGCTGAGATACTGAGCACAGTGGAAGCATGTTTTCTCTTACTGCCTCATTCTCAAAATTTGCTTAGTAATTTTTACAACGGCTTTCCCAAAATCCTTGCTTCAAGCAGACACCCAGCTTGGAAAATTCAATTTTATGGCTAGAATTTGGCCACAGTATAAATAATTGGTAGCAGTGTTACAAGTAATGTTGGTCGTCCTCACCTTCAGACAGCATGATGAGTGTTGTGCATAACTATTTTGTTCATTTTATGTATAGTAAGCCTCTCTGGTTTTGTTCACTTTTTTTCTGAAAATGTTTTATAATTTTTTTTTCAGTTAACATCAAAACCAGTGAAAAATACAACATTCAAACAATGGTTCCCTATCATTACATTATTATTTAAAAGATAACATATGCAATGTTTACTCTTGAATCTCACCTTTTTGCCAGTTTTTAGACATTTAATTTTGTTTCCATGCATGTTAGCTACATGATATTATAGTATGAGCTACTAACAGAAAATACAGCAAAAGAAAAATCTGCCACCTTTAGATATTCTTTGTCTTCCAGAAACCTGTCAGGTGTCCATTTGCATGTGTCAGAAATCGTTCCATAAAAACTCAGTGTATTTATTAAAGTCCACTATAAGTGTTCTAATGACAGTACTTGATTTTACTGTGCTTTATAGCCTTTTATTTTAATAAATCTTACTGTGAATTAGAAGGTGTTTAGGCATTTTTCATAAAGGTAGCATGTGAAGTTTTTTCTGGGAGGAAGAAGGACTTACATGGGAAACTATTCTGATATTTGTAATAGTAATATTTTTAATAGTAGACCATTTAATTATTAAGCAGGAGAAGTGTTTGCATAACACATAGTCTTGTATAGTTGAAGATCAGTGTGGATTTCTTAAAAAACATTTCTTTTGATAGCTCTACACACACAAGTTTTGTGCTCCCATTTTTTTTTTTGTTCCCTCTCAAGCACTGGCTGTTAAACAAGCAATTCCCAAAATTGTGCTTGTTCTGTCTGATATTATTGATACAGGTGAAAGCATACACAGTGAATGGAAATCAGTTGTTTTAAACTGAACTGAATTCAAATGAAAGAGCAAGAATCAACCATATATTCTAAATTAACTGGATCGTTAGCCTTTAAAGCAGTATTAAATAAACTAGACCAGAACCTTAAGAACATGACTAGATTGAGAAATATGTATATTCTTTTTACATGCTATGGGATGTATTGAACCTCATTATTCTTACAGCTTGTTTGTACTCTAACTGTTCGAGATGCAATTATGACTTAGCTAAGCTGCATTTAGTTTCTTGGTTGGTATTACTTCCCCAAAGTTCCTCTTGGTTCCTATTTATTTGTGGTTTGATATGGGATAAAAGAATTGGCAGTGTCCAGCCTTTTATGAAGAGTTTGTAAGGCAAATATAGTTTTCCATATTCTGGTTCATGTATATGATAAAGTGTAAATTATTGCCTGTTTCTGATAACTTGTTCAACCTCTGTGGATGCAGTACATGAAGGTGTAACAAATTGTTCTAATGAGACAGATAGATTACGTTCAGATCAGTAAGGAAATGATTCTTCAATTTTGAACAGAAGAGATCTTTGAAACTATGTGAGTTTCTAGATCTTTATTGTATGGTATATTGCTTTTTACCTTTTCAAACCCAACCTATGTGGTTTGGATTGATGTTTTATGTCACACTGTGTGGTGGCAATTTTTGTAGCAATAAACATTTGAAAGGGAGTTTTAAGGAAAGCCAAAGCTTTTAAGTGTTTGTACATAACAGTTGCAGTAATTCTCATTTTGTGTCGTTTTAGCAGATGCTGACAGGGAAGAAGCGGGGTCATCTGTCCACGGTGGAACCACCCAGCCATCATCCTCATCGACATTCGAAGCTAGCAGCACACCCAGCAGTAATTACAGTGGCATCCACATCCCCCCGGGGGCCCACGCACCAGCCAACACTCCCGCTGAAGTGCCTCACAGCTCAGGTCTGTCCAGCCACACCTGCACAGTCCACGCCTTCGCTGGGACACGAATTCTCACCCAGATTCGTGTCCGTCACATGTAGAGTAGAATAACACAGTATTGTGTGGCAAAAGCATCTTCGTAAGCTAAAGTGTAAAAATGCCATTAGAAATACTTATTAATGTTTTTTTAAAATATGTAGATCATATTTTAGAACACTTTTACAGAAGATATATACGGACTAAGAAAGTGATGGTTCCTGCAGAATTTCTTTGTCTTCTCTTGAATCAGTAAAATGGTGTTGCATTGCAGCATCTGTACTGTAAAGCATAATTTGAATTTTTCACTTGATAGATGAAATTGTTTTACTCCATATTTAGCTTTCCCTGTGCAGATAGGCTGCTGTTCTTCGTGTGGGAGTTTGCCCAACGTAGTGTTAAAGTTGTTACACCTCAGTAACAACCGTGCCTGA
Source organism: Daphoenositta chrysoptera (assembly GCA_013397915.1). Lineage (NCBI taxonomy): Eukaryota > Metazoa > Chordata > Aves > Passeriformes > Daphoenositta > Daphoenositta chrysoptera. The sequence goes on from VZRO01005927.1 coordinate 22,633, forward strand.
TGTACCATTCATCCTGGTTTGGTTTGGCTTGTGCCCCTTTTCCCATGCAGGTGCTTTGGTGTGATTGACTTCAGAAAATATTATTAATGGGAATTTTGTCCCTACTGCTAAACATATTACCAGATCTGACTTTGTAATTATGTGTAATTTTTGGACCAAAACCAAGTTCTAAAAAATTGCAAGTTCCTTCCCAGATGCTTATTATTAATTATATTGATATTAATATTAATTATTATTATTGATAATATATAATTATTAATATATTAATTATTAATTATAATATTAAGTGATTGGTAAATACTACTTTTTTACCTTATGGGACCTTTTTATAATAATCATAAAATAGAGTTATTATTAATTAATGATTACTAAGACTAAAAAGTTAAAAGCTCTTCATTTTAATCCTGATGATCATTTATTGTTCAGATACATTTTTATATTATCAAACATATGGGATTTTTGTCACACAATCTCTCCTTTTATTTTACTTTCTCATTTTAAAAATGCTTCATCCTATGAACAGTTCAGGATGCTCTTTTTTTCAGCTTTATCAAAGGGAAATCCTTCAGATAAGTGGGGGATTTTTGGGTCTGGAAGGCAGAATATGTTTTTTTTTTTTACCAGATCTGAAAATTATGGAGTATTTACCTTGTTGGAATACATGAATTCTGTGCATTGCATAATTTTAACTCCACCAGTCATTCAGTGGAGTGACATAATTTAGAAAAGTGATCATACCCTTTTCCTACTCAGCAGATACTGTAGAAGTAACTTTATGTAGTCTGATATGTTCTGGACATACTGCAGAAATACAGTTTTGGAGCAAAGCTAATGAGTGTACCTAAAATGGAAATGCAGATATGAGAATACTTTACAGCATAAAGTGCTGTTTCTTCTTCTAACACCATTATTTCCCTTTTAAACTTAGCTTTTATATTCTCACTAATTGTTTTCAAAGGAATTAGGAAGGAGGTAGTTTGCAAGTGTGAGGTGACAGGCATGGGGCTTTAAAAATATAATAATACAGATTGCCTGTGGTATTAGAATGTAGAATTCAGGTTTCAAATATAAAAGTTCACTCACACTTTTCTTTAGCAGTTTTTCCTCAATACTCTAGGGTAGCCAATGTCTCTTGGACTGGTATTTTCTTATTTTTTAATGGTTGTTATTAAATTTCTGTGAAATCCTGTACTGGTAAAATGTATGACAGTGTGTACATTCTTCTGTTTTATTTTATAAAACATTCATATTTGAAATGAAAGCGTTAGAATTATTTATTAGACATTTTCAGAATTAGTAACCTATCAGCTGCTTAATTTGAAAATCATTAGGTGTACCTGTTCTGTTTTGTTTGCTTACTTTTAAAGCCAATAAGTAGAAATAATCCAAGTCCATTTTTTTGCATTGATTTGCAGGAGTGACAAGTAACACCATTCAACCTGCTCCTCAGAATATTCCTCTAGTTGATCCTTCCCTTTACAGTGCTCAGTCTGCAGGTGAGCTTGTGACATTTGTACATTTGTACATTTGTACATTTGTACAGTGCATGGGTGTTCTGTGTCCTCTGTGCCTCCCCTGCACTGAAGGGAGAAGTTTGAGAAATACTCTCATGGTTATCTGAATGCTATTGCAGAATTTTAAAAACAATGGACAGCATCTGAGCAGTGTGTTGCTAAGAGTTTAATAATTTCTGAAAGCTGTTACAATATAGTGTTGTCTGTCTGGCTATTTTGAACAAATGAGCTATCACTGTGTAAGGCTTTTTATTATTTATATTGTTACTTCTCAGGTGAGGTTCTGATGTCCTTTGCAAAGCCTACATTCCTGATAGCCTTGCTAAATTATATTTTTTGTAATTAATACACATTCCCTTTACTTAAAGTTTATTCTGCAGGGTCAACATTTAAGTTACTTATTAACTTCATAAAATCATAAAACATTCAAGTTTTGTTTTTGTGCAGAATAATTGTGTGTGCTTCTATAAGTAGTACCTGTGTTAAATGAAAAGCTTTATAAGGTGCTGCTAATGATGTTACTTTGATGTACCATTAAACCAAGGCTTTTACCTTCTAAGATGTTCTCTCTTTGATGTTGAAATCACTGATAACCTCTATCATACGTATTTTATGTCTGCTTGCATATTCCATGCTTTGAAGTGTAGCCATAAAGGCTGACCTTAGGGAAACCACAGCCTGTGGAAGAGTAGTGACTGACAATGAAGCTGGAATCACCCTAGATTCTAATTGGAACACTCATGTACATTTGGACAAAGAGTTAAGTTTTTTCTAAGAATTTTTCTGTCCATGGAATAGAGAAAATAGTATTAAAACCCCCCATAAATGATATCTGTTTGTAATAATCAGATTTTTGTTGTCAATATAACATGGATGTTGAATGAGGAGGAGGTCTAGAAGTCCCGGTACAAAATCTGTTCACGTTCTCCCCTGCAGTTTATCCTCGTCAGGGAAAGCTGATAGTATAGATAATTACTATGTTAAGTTTTAGTACTAACCACAGTAAAACATTGCCTGTTATGACTACAAAGTTTAGATAGGTATGTTTCGCATTTTATAACTTACAAATATTTAGTTACTTTATTATGTTGTTGAATAGTGTGTCTGTGTTAAACTAGCTTTACTGAAAAAGCATTTTTCTTCAATTGAATGCTATAGTAAGAATTCAATGTTTAACTTGGTTTTAGTCTGCTGGCATAAGAATACTTAAGGATGTTTCCATTTTAATATATTAGAAAGCCATTTTTATAGAAGATGTCTTCAAAATAATAAAATTTGCCATTGATAGAGACACATTAACCTGTAGTATTCTCCTGAAGAGTATTTTTAGAGTATTAGAGTATTTTATTTATTCATTTATTTATTTTTATTTATTTGTTTTATTTATTTATTTATTTATTTATTTATTTATTTTTATTTATTTAGAGTATTTTCTGGCATATTGTAATCACAGAATCCCAGGATAGTGTGAGCTGGAAGGGACCCAGGATGATTGAGTGCAGCTCTTTAGTGAATGGCCCACAGAGGGATGGAAGTCTCAACCTTGGCATTCTTAGCACCATCCTCTGGCCAGCTGAGCTGGCAATAATGTCTCTTGTGGCATTAACTCATTTTATTGAAAACACCTCAGACCTGTAGCTGAAACATTTTATTTTGGTCATAATTTTTGAGTTTTGGGGACTACTGTGGGGGTTTTGGTAGCTCCTTAACTGGAACGCCTCAAAGCTTTACTTAAATTTTCCCAAAGTAACTGCTAGTTGGAAGGCAAATTTTGTGGTGTTGGGCAGCAAAGCTTTCATGTTTAACTAGCTTATCATGATTTTCTAGACTGTCATTGTAACAGGTTTTTTGGTAACTACTCTGAAAATTTGAGTCATCATTGTTTCTTGGTTTGAATGTGTGTTTCTGGTTGTCAAAAATGTCATAATTTTGATTGAAACGTTAATTTTTTATTAAGTTTAAGACATTCCATTATTCAATATCTGAATAGTATCAGTGCATTGCTCCCTCTTACCACCTACCTGAGGTAACCTGGTTTAGTAAGTACATAAATAAAAAGGTACTGTGTTTATGAGGACATAATAAGTAATATTGTGTAATTAAGAGATTAAGACCCTTGCTAAGCACCGTGATAAATCCCTAACGTGATCTAACCTGAGTATTTGCATGCCTGCATTCCTCCTCTGCACATCTGTTGTGTCACTACAAGTTTGGGTCTGTAACAAACAGCTCAGAGTGTTACATTCTAGTGAGGGAGTGCTGCAAAAGTGCGCCCAGAGAGGTGATGGAGCTCATACAGGTTCTTGGT
>VZRO01005927.1:26674-41280 GCA_013397915.1 Daphoenositta chrysoptera
CTGTAGGTGTCCGGTTGTGCATTTTGGTTTGCTTGTGGGCAATGAACAGGCTTGAGAGCAGAGGGAGGTGTTTGTCCTCGCCTGTCGCTGTCCTGTTGTGCATTCCTCTCCTGATGCTGCTGAGGACTCCTTTCTGTGCCAACACTGCCCTTCTTCTCTAACCCATGAGAGAAATGTCTGTATCTCCTAATGGATGTACAAAACTGGGACCCAGGAGCCCTCCCCAGTTCCTGACTGCAATAAACCCACCTGGGCTGGATCCTTGCTTCCTATTGAGGTACCACTGCTGTGGAACTGCAGTTTCCTTTGGAAGGAAGGAGGGATCAGTGTTGCCTCCATCCAGTAGAAGCACAGAGCTAGCACAGTGCAAGGTACATTTGTTCCACGATTCAGACACGGTGTCTGTGTCTATACTAACAAATTATACATGCCTGCAAATACTTGGCACGGTGAACAGCTGGCACAGAACCTCTCACATCCATACTATTAAACTTTTAAACCTAAACAACGTAGCTCATGAAGACTGCTCACATTGAATGGTCTGCAGCTTGCTCTGACCACAAGTCATGCCCAGGAATTGTTTGGAAAAGTGCTGGTTTGCATGGGCCAAAACCATACTGGAGTCTGTTCAGCAGTTTGACACTGCAGACAGTCAGGTTTGAGTGCTGAGACGCCTTCCTTGGCAGTGTTGAACGTGGTAGTACAGGCACAGCCAAACAGGATATTCCTGCAAGACTCTTTCTTGTAGTAAGATCAAATGTATATTTTAAAAATAAATTATATATTTTCTTTGCTTCCCATAACATGGGAGAAGCCATTTGATTAATGCTGTTACGGGAGAAAAACTTTTGGTGGAGAGGAGTAGAATATTTTATCAAAGGAAGATTAAGTTAAAGGAATAGTGTTCTTTGATTTTTAGTCAGCATGAATCTTTCAATAGTTGCCCTGTTCTGTGGGAACAAGTTTCAGAGTTTAACGTTGACTTTTGCAAGTGTCAAAGCTTTTGCATTTAAGCATGGGTTAGTGTGTCTGACAACAGAATGTAGAGTTACACAGCAACTTCATGTACGTGTGTGTGCACTTCTCTGGTGTAGTTTTCTTAAAAAATTTATTACCCCTGGATTTTGCTAACACTTGAGGCATTCACAGTTGTGCTACACGGTTTTTATAAGATCTTCTTACATTGCCATATGGTCCCTTCCACAGGTGGCATGGTTATAAAGGGAGCATTTGTCCATTGTAGTTGGATGTATAATATAATGTTTAATATTCTACACACAGAGTAGAATTAATAATTTGACATTGAATGTGTTTTCATGATCTTAAAAAGAAATCCTTGATTATATTTCAAGTGATTTAATGGGAAAAAAGAGTATCTTGTTTCAAAAACCATTTGTTACCTTTTCTATCATAGTTTTTATGCACTAGTTGGTGTGATTGAAATGTTCTTAAATCAACTGCCTTATATTGGGCAATATAAAAATGAAAAACATCTGATGGGTAGAAAAGGATTCCAGGGAGAAGCAGATACATTATGTAAAATGCACATTACTTTCATTCTGAAACTGCTTTTTACCCCAAAATTATTTCAGCATCTCTAGTCAAATTATTTTCACTTTGTGTTCCTCCTAAACTAAAAGAATCATGCTTGTTGTTATGGATTCCATATTCCTGTCATGTTTCAGTAATATAACTACAGTCCTAATAATTCCAGAATAACACAGAAGCAGTTTGTTTCAGAATAAACACAGTATACCTTTCCTGTTTCAGTGCTGGTGAGCTTTTTTAGAGCCAAAAATCCCCGGATACCTGAGGCTGGGAGGAACTTCAGGAGATGGTCTGGTCCAAGCCCCTGCTCAGGGAAGGGTCGTGTAAAACCACTCACTCAGCACCACGTCCTTTGTGTCCCCCCTGCCCCTGCACTCCCCCTCTGGTTTCATTTGCTGCACTGAAGAAATTCGAGAAAAAATGTCACTGCTAATTCTAAAGATCGTTTTTAAATCTCTCCAGGGACAGACCCCACAACCTCTCTGGGCAGCCTGTCCCAGGGCTTGGGCACCCTCAGAGTAAAATCTGTTTCCTGATGTGGCATCACTGAAAAAACCCCAATCTCTGCCCTTTAAGTACTGTCCCTTCAGGTGTTTATATACATTAATAAGATTCCCCCTGAGCCCCCTCTTCTCTAGGCTGAACACTCCCAGTTTTCTTGGCATGGAGCTGGTTTGTTTCTATTTTGCTTTTCCATTGTGAGGTGTTGACTTCAATAGGAGCTGAGGCTACTGAGCACATCAAAAGATCAACTCTCTTACTGTATAAACTTTGGTTTACAAATTTAAAATTATTAATTTCTTTTCCTCGAGTTATGTCATAATAGCATCTGAGGTAGATTTCATAATAAATAAGGCTTTATGCCAGCAAAACATTAATAGAGCTCATACTGTAAAAATAAGATTAGACGGGTGAATTTAGGCTTGCTTCCAATAAAATAGTTGAATACTGGACTGATGCCTTGGCCAGTTTTTAAAGAATGATTTTGTAGTTTCTTTTGGCATCATAGCATAAAGCTACTTTGAGGGGAACTTGGTCTTTTTAATTTCTTAAAGATGTTCAGTAATGTGGTCGCAGATTGACCCCAGCTGCTTTTAGTCTGGGACTTTATTTTGGTTACAAAATCGCTGAGGTGTGTGCCTGTGTTTATGCACTCCCTTGCACGTATTTACTCACATGTGTATGTATTTTAAGAGATTCAACGTGGCTTCACTAATTAAGCACTAAATTAATATATGAAAATGAGCTCTCCAAGGTTTTATGTCCATCTAAGGTTATATTTATTTACTGAAAGGAAAATAACTAGAGTTCTAGAGTATGTTTTAAAAATTGATAAAATTAATCTTCAGAGTGCTTACCTTTCTGCTTTTTATTTGGGTAGGGTTGTTTTGAAAACCAGCAGACCAGTCTAGTTTTTAATATTCCCAGGTTTTCTTTTTTATTTGTTCAAAAGCTGTTCTTGAATAATAAGATTGGGGGAAGGAAAAGCAAACATAATAGACTTTTTTGATAAGAACTGAGATTCTTTAGTAAACATTCTCACAGTATTGCTAACAACAGTTCTAGTTTGAAAGAAAGGATCCAGCTGACTGAAATTGTGCCATAAAATATGGCTTTAAGTATGTTCATGTAGTTGCTTAAAAATAAAATGTACTTAGAGAGCTTAATCTTTGTTTAACTAAATTTTATTTAAAATGTATGCTGCATTTAAAAACACATTTTCTCCTAATCTATGAAATCTATTCATTGCTTATAAGATGCTGTGTGGGAAATTTTTAAGTTACTAAATATATACATGATATTTAGTGTTTTATATAATTATTTATCCATGCCCATCATTTAATCTATCCTTTACAAGTTAATTTGTTTTGAAAGAACCTGAGGAAAGATTTTATGATTTGTCCATAGATATTGGAGTGGCATGGATTAGCCTTAAAACTCCCAGTGAATTTGTGGGTGGAAGGAGGTACAGTAACAGAGCTGTGCTCTATTTTACACCCACATCAGTGAAACTATTCACATATAAAATCTTCTGCCAGTTAGGGCATAAGTCCCTACTGTACCTTCTCCAAGACTGAAGGCACGTGTTTGAGCACTACAGAATTCCTAAAGTTTTAACTTACATCAAGAAAACACTCTGATTAATAAATAAGAGTTGGTTTATTCTATGTTATGGGAATATTTTGTGCTAATGTTCTCCAATGTTATAAAAATGGGCACATTTAATGACATCAATCTTGTTTGCAGTCATCTTACATAAAATTGGAAAGATAAAAATTATTTGGAAAAACAGAAACATAAAATGTGTGAAAACATGCCAGTGAGAAATATTTCTCCATTCTGAGAAGTTACTCCAGCTGAGAAGGAGCAGTTTCTAGCTATGTATTATTCCTGAGGAGAGCAGAGTAATTCTGCTGTGAACACACAAAGCCTTGTCCGTGTTTCTTGCAGGTTGTAATATGATTACAGCTAACTTAATGTCATGTCAAAGCTCTCCTTTGCTGTCTTGGATGAGGAGCAGATCTTTCCCAAAGGTATTGGCTTACTTTTGAAAGGCACTGGATCATGCAAACAGCAGTGTTTAGAAAGGTCCTCACATTTTTCAACAGCAAAGAAATTAAGCTTTATATGAATGGAAAGAAAAGAGGACAAAACAGAAGAAATACTGTATCTTGCTCTTTGTAATACTACCACAAATAATAGCCTGGTTTTCACAATACTACCACAAATATAAGTAAAACATGAAAATGGTAAGAAAGGAAGCTTAAGTCAGATTTCCTTTGCAGTAACCTTGTAATACTTGTATTTTTGCAGGAGAAGTCCGCTTGACTCCAGAGGACTTTGCCAGAGCTCAGAAATATTGCAAATATGCTGGCAGTGCTTTGCAGTACGAAGATGTGAGCACTGCTGTGCAGAATCTGCAGAAGGCCCTCAAGTTACTGATCACAGGCAGAGAATGAAGCTTTAATCCAACAGATCCGTGTGTTTCACCTAAAGAGCTAACAGTTCATGACTGTACCTGGTAGGGAAGTGGAGTGACACAGGAATTCTCAGTCCATCATTCGTGACAATGAAACCACTGTTTCAGGGTCAGATTAGCCATTAATGGTACAGCAGGAATCTCTGTTTTCATTTTACAGACAGTGGAGCTTGAAACATGAGTGCAGTGGCTCATTGTATGCAAAATATTGAAAAAAGGACTGTGAACACCACTCAAGAGTTAGAATTCATGTTGCAGTGTTTGGGTTATCAGAATTGGAAAAGGCTGACTGTAAAAAACTTGAGAATTAGGATGTTCTGTTAAAATTCTTACTGTTGTTTTATTATTGCAAACAATTACTTCATAGGTATAATAGCTTTAAAATGATAATTAAGATTAGTGCTTTCCTCCTTAAATGAGAGCGTGTGAGAAGGTTGACAGGTCCTCACTGGGAAGGACTTTCTATAATTAAATTATTTTGGTATTTGTATTATCTGAGACATAAGTCTGAGTTGAGGGAGTCTTGAGGACCTTTGTATTTCATTTGAAAATGTGCTGGAAAAAACATCTCTTGATACTTCAGAGGGAGTCGTTTTGATGGTGTTCCGATCTAATCCCCCCCATGTATTCTTGATTATTGGTTCTTGCTCTTTCTTTGTGAACACTTAAAATTTTGTATATGTATGGGTAATTAAGAGAAAATACTAATATTTATCAACAATGATCCTGAAACTGGAGGCAGAGATTCTAAATAACATGAACTTGGAGGAAGGCTTATGTCAAAACTGTTCCATCTTTTTAAGAGGCTGGAAAAATGCTTGTTCTTCAGCCATTAAAGCACTATAGGTTTGTCTCTGGTATTAGTGTCATAGAGCTTTGTATTTCCAACTAATATTTCTCCTGTCTGCTTTGTTGTGAAGACTTTTTGGACTTGGAATTTAATTAAAATACCTTGGAAACTGAATTTGAGTCTTTATGAGGTCTACTATTGCATTACAGAGCTTCTGATTGTTAAAAATCCCCCATGCTGTTTAAAAGAAAGAATACAGTCTTTTAACTGGCGTGACATAATAATTGAGTACACCATAAAGCATGTCTGATTTATTTAATAATTTTAATAACATTTTATCTGATCTCTCTGTCTTTCCAAGTTGCCAGATCAAATCCATGTTTTTTATAGCTGCACTGCTTTGGAATAACTAGAATAAGTCTTATATTCAAAGCAAAAATGTGAGGAAAACAAGATCAAACATAAGCATGCATTAAAGTTTAGCTGGTTGTATCCTTTTAGGAGTGTAGTGTCTTTGACAGCAGATTTGAAATGGGTAATATAAAACCTGTAAATGTGTGCTTAAGCACTTCAGTTGACTGAGATTTAATAGATAAAATGTGATATTTTTGTGTTGCTTTCTGATATGGTATAGCATGCTAATCAGGAGAGTGACTTGGGTTAGATTTTAATTGTTGGGGGAAATTTAGAATAAAACCATCTGAAACTTTTTTGACAGTAATGCTGTAAAGGCCCGAGCAGTGAGTCTGTATTTTGGACAGTGTTTCTTGAAAGATAGATTTCTCACTTCAGTATCAAACTGAATTCCTGCAAATTCTTCTGCATAAATAATTGTTGGTTTACACTGTAGCATTGCTATAAAATAGTCAGAAGTTGCTTTCATTTCAGGATCATACTACTGTTTTTTGAAACCAGCTTCAGTCCTTAGAACTTGTAGGAAGAATTTCAATATCCCTATATCTATTTATAAAATAATGAAAAGAACTTTGGGACTTCTGTATTAAATGTAAAAATAAGTAAGCTGTGATATAATGCTGTATTGATTTGAGGCTTTTAAATTAAAATTGTTGGGGTTTTTGTGATTGAATGATCTGAAATGGAAGTATGTAACTACACTTGAAAATGAATATTTAAGTATTTCTTCAAGTGTATAGAATATTTTCTGTTGGCCATGATTATCTTGAACGTCTTGGTTCCTCCAGGAAACCAGGGAATCATCAGTAAAAAAGCAGTAAGTAATGCAAAAGTCATAAGCAATTTTTTTGACTGATCATTTACACATCTGTTAACCTTCTTCTGCCTAGAAAGAAATTAAAGTAAGTGTTCCTGAGGGGAATGGAGATGAAAATGCTAATACAAAAGTTTAAGAATTTCTTAGAGAAGCTAGCAGGACATTCTGAAAATAAATCAGTATTTAGGAGATCCACTGTATAAAATTATGTGTAAAATGGAACATATCCTAATACCAACCTTCAGGGCACCCTACCTGACACAGCCTGTTGAGTTTTATTTTGCATAAAATTATTTTGCTGTGATCATTTATTTTTTAATTGAGAAGTTTTGTAACAGCTCGTAAAATCATGTTTTAAACCCCATCTTTAAGCTGCTAATTTTTGATGTAACAGACCTGAATATTTATCATCCAAACTGATGCCTAAAGTAAATTATAGCAAAGCATTTCCATTCCATTAAGTATAGCCTCTGGGACAGCCTTAAATACAGCAGAATTGAGAATTTTGGGCAGAATAGCCAAAAGGTACAAACCAGTGTTGCAGAACAGTTAAAAAAATGTACATATTTGAAAATGTCAGGAGAATGTAGGTACATAGGCTATAATTATTCCAAATTGGAATTTGTGACAAGCACTGAAATTTATGGCCCCATTGTTAAATATTGTGTGAGCTTTAAAGTGTTGACTGATGCATTTTACAGTCTCTCTGAGTGATAAAATATCAATAAATAAAATAAATATCAATAAATAAATATATCAATAAATAAAATATCAACAGCTTCTCTGAGCTGCCTCCCCACTCAACCAAGTGCAGTATTAAATAAAGGAGAGTGCTGATTTTGTTCCATCCTGCAGTTCACAACTCTCCTTTTCAGTCCCACTGCCACCTACGTACCTGTGTGCCATTCTCCTTTGGATTGTGAGTTCTCAATCTTCTAAATCTTCCTTAAGAAAGGAGAAAGAGGCATCTGGCAGATTTTTATCAGGTGTTCCATGTTCAGTTTTGCTACTTATGTAAGCTAGAATTTTAGTAAGGCTGTTCAGTGTTTGTTACTTTAAAAGGGTTATGTTTTTGCAGTTCTTCATATATTCATTTCTCTCCAGGGAAAGTTCCATATTATACTTCAGGATTCCTACAGAAGTCTTTAAAAAGTGTATTGTGGGGGAGGTCATCCTGTGTGAAACAGTGGAGATTTTTTCAAATTAATTGGATTTACTAATACTGGAGGCAGTGTTCTCAAATTGTTGAAGTAATTTCAGGTGGAATTGTTAATGATGTCCTTTGTAAGTGAAGTTTCAGAAGCACAGACTTAAGTATGATCACATGCCAGAATGGGATTGTAACAGTAGTGTTTGAGACTTTATAATACTGACCTAAAATAAACTAACAGAGCAACTTCTGCCTGAAGCAGAATTGGGGGTGGGGGTGGTTTCTGTGCAGACACATCTGTGCATGTATAATATAATGCATATCAATTCAGGGGTATAGGAATGCCTTTAAAAAAAACAATTATTACCTTGTTTACAAGTATTGGGACGATGTCAGATACAAATATACAGATACTGCTGACAAATTTTGTTCTTAATGTGAGGTTTTAAATGTACTAGCTCATGGCCAAAAGTTACCACTTAATTGTGTGGAATTCCAAATGAATGATCTTTGGTTTTCTTCTCTTTCGTGTAAATTATAAAACAGGAGCCCAGTACAAAAAGAATGAGAACACAAACTCAGAGGAAGTTAAATTTACAGAAGATTAGATGTAGTTTCTGTTGTTGTAAAGTCTTTGCAGTAATGTTTTGATTGAGACTGGAAAGTGCCCGTGCTTATAAAGTGTAATTCTTGCGCACTTTTACAGTATCCTTTGTCGTGTGGTTTATGGAATTAGAGCCTGAGCCAGGATATCTGGACTAGGAAAACCTGGGCTTTGCTGCCAAGTTTCTAAACCACCAATGCATCCTGATACCGACAGCAAATGTTCTTCACAATCACTTCAGAATATCTATTTTTAAACGTTGGAATTTTAACCAAGTTTGTTGGGAAAAGGAGCAATATTTTTTTCTTACTGCATCATCACCTTTCAGTGCACAGCTGTAGTAACAGGAGAACTGGAGAAAACACGGATTTCCATTAGATATTCAGCAAGAAAAGAATATTAATGCTGCCAGCAGAGCTCTCTTTGGCTTACAAGAGTATTGGAACAGTCTGATTATAGACACTGTTGTAATGCCCTAAATGATCTCAGAATAGGAAACTTAGGAATAAGAGCATTGAAAACAAACTTGAAAGAGAGAAGACATATTCCAAGACACGGGAGGAAAAGAGATTGCATTCTCCACAGAATGAGATGGGTCACAGAAGTGATTGCAGAAGAAAACAGAATACTTAAAATCCTGCATGGAATGGGAGCAGGACAGTGGCTGGAATGAGATCAGAGTTCTTTAGAACCTTGAAAGTGATGAGAAACAATGCTGGAGCTCAAGGCAGAAGATTAGAGGGGGATAGGAGGGATGGAAAGGAGCACTAGAATGACAGGAAAAAAAACATACCCTTTTTTTAATGCAGACTGGAACGGATGTGAGTTACAGAACAGGAGACAGTTAACCTGTTTGACAAAATGATAGCAGAATCAAGTCTAGCTATAAAAGAGAAGCAAAAAAAAAACAGTTGACAGCTTTCTGAAAATGGAGAGGAGTAGATCCTCCCATCCTATGAGTCCGTGCTCATTAAATATGTCCTATTTATTAAGTAATTAAAATTGACTTGATGTGTCCTTTTGGAGAACTTGGGATATTGCATACATTACTGCATGGTACCTGCAGAGAACTGCAGAGATCTGTTTGCCTTAAACTGCTACCTGCTGGTGCTGGGCTTTCCTTCCTGCTTGGATTTGCCTCCCATTTCCAGTGTCTGCTCAATCTGTGTGGATTTGCTCCCATTTCCAGTGTCTGTTCAATCTGTGTGGATTTACCTCCCATTTCCAGTGTCTGTTCAATCTGTGTGGATTTGCTCCCATTTCCAGTGGGATTTGCCTCCCATTTCCAGTGGCTGTTCAATCTCTGTGGATTTACCTCCCATTTCCAGTGTCTGTTCAATCTCTGTGGATTTGCCTCCCATTTCCAGTGTCTGCTCAATCTGTGTGGATTTGCTCCCATTTCCAGTGTCTGTTCAATCTGTGTGGATTTGCCTCCCATTTCCAGTGGGATTCGCCTCCCATTTCCAGTGTCTGCTCCATCTGTGGATTTGCCTCCCATTTCCAGTGTCTGTTCAATCTCTGTGGATTTGCCTCCCATTTCCAGTGTCTGCTCAATCTGTGTGGATTTGCTCCCATTTCCAGTGTCTGTTCAATCTGAGGTGTTCCCAAAGCTCGGGGGGAGGTTGCTGTGGTTTATTACAATGCTAAATATCAGTGATAACCCACATGTTTGGGCATTCTCAGGTAATTCGTGCAGATTATCTGGTCTGGTTTTAGCTGCTCTGTGCTCTGAAGAAAGAGGCAGTGACTTTATTTCCCCCTGAGCTCCAGCATGACTACAGCATCTAAAGGATATATGGAAATTACTCAGAGCCATTTTCCAACTCAGAGTCCAATAAACGAAGCTCTAGAAGTTTGGAGACCTCCAGCTAAGCAGTTGATGGAATTTTAAACTTTTCTTTGCCTCAATTAGCCCATCTGTAAAATGGGCTTATTTAGATTTAAGACATTAATATAATCAGGATTTTTGTAATTCTGACAATTAATGACAGGAGAGGGCTGATCATTATAGCAAGTTCCCAAAAGAAACAGAATTTTTAGGAGAGACAGAGAAGGTATTAATTTTTTTTTTTCTTTATTTCAAAGTTTTCCATCTTGTTTTCCATCTTGTGTTCTCTCCCCTGTCCAGTTGGGGAGTAATAAAGTGGCTTGGTGGGCACCTGTTTTTCCACCAAGGTCATCCCACTACAAGAAGAAATGGGAAAAAAAACTTGATAGGATAATTTAGGGAACAATGGGCAGAAATTAGAAGATTTGAGCTATTAAAACATTATAGTTGTAAATGCCAGGCTGGAATTTATATAGAATGGTAACATCTAATGCAAATCTTAAAATATTGAATTTATCAGAGGTCCAAAATAACCTTCATTCTACAATACTGAAATAAGTATAAATGCAGTAATAAGAGCCTTTAATGCAAGGAAGCAGTTGTATTAAAATAAAACCAAACCTGTGATCAACTTTAGGCCTGATATTTTAACCACAAGACTAAGCAAGAGATTTCTTCAGATTGTGAACAAAAGCCCTGGAAGTTCAAACATGGCTATGATAGCATGTAGTATTTTTCCTCCTTGCCCTTTCATTCTTCCCCTCACCCTGAGTGGTTTGGGACTCTGAGGTTTTAGAAAATGAATGCAATTAGTTTAATTTACTTAAAATGAAGTAATGCTTGACATAAGGCCCTAAAAATACTTAGATGGAAATAGATTAACATGAGAATTGAAAAACGGATTAAAGCTGGTGGAAAAAAGAGATTGCAGTAAATTCTAAATTATTTTCAGAATGGAAATGAAGAGAGATCAGCCTAGGGACACATCCTGTTCCATGTATCAGTAACTTAGGGTGAGGTCACCATCTAAGTCAGATGTAATTTGTGCATGAGATGAAGTTGGGAAGTATTACAGGAGCTGCAGAGAACTGGGGAAAATTCTGTGGTTTTAACTGAAGGATTAGAATAGAGTGATACTGAAAACACAAAATAAAATGTAATTCACTTGGGTTCTAACAAGACAGTGTTTTTTAATAAAAATTGGGATACTGGAAGTTGAAGCAATGCTGATCATAGAATTTAAGATGCATTGGATGAGATTATATCCATACAAAAAATACACTGTCCCTTATGGCACTGGGTTTGATTCTGATCGTTGTATGAAAGTTATTTACCAGTATGAGATGCAGAGAAGGGCTACTGAGATGATGAAAATCTTATTTATTGGAAAAAGATTAACCATAGTTACAGAATGGCTTTCTTAAGGTATTAATGATGAAGCATTTATTTTAAGACATCTTGATGAATTTGTGGCTTGGATTGCGAGACTGAAGTGATTCTAGAGTTAAAATTTCAATTTGTCAAGTCAATGGGCTTTTGGGAAGCTTTTTCTGGCTTCTGCTCAAATCTAACGGTCCATCTCCCAAAATACCTGGAAATGTTACTATAAAAAAAGGTATTGCAGGACTTGAGCCATTGTGATGACCTGATGTCTCCCAGTGTTTTCCAGTGGGAAAATGTTTTCCCACATAATTTTATCTTTACTAGGCCTAATTTTTGCTACAACACATTGTAAGCATTTTTGTGAATAACAGTGAGTGTGGGGCAGAATGAAGAGATAATTGTAGGTTGTATTAATTCAATACCTAATTTATGTTTACTTGTGACTGTGAAAGAATATCCACAGTCTGCATCCCTCTCAGTGTAAACACCTTTTCAATCTGCAATATGAAAAGCTTTCCAAAAATTGAGATGTACAGCACTGCTCAAGATGGAGTCTGTATCTCTTGGTGTGAATTCAGCTTTGCAGGAACGAGCCCATCCTGAAATCTCTGCAAGCTGTTGTGAAAACCAGCAATATTTCTTTCGTGCTGGAGTTAATCAAGCATCAGCACAGTCTTGGGAAAAATATTTCATTGAGTGTCAATACCAAATCTGTGTTTGTACTAAATTTGTGTTTGCATGCGGGTTCTCAGAACTGCTGCACTTCAGCTCAAGAGCTTTGATAACAGAACCCCACAGGTCTGGCCTTTGTCCTGCACTCTCCAGCCCGAGTAACTCCGGCCATGTGGATGC
Organism: Daphoenositta chrysoptera; assembly: GCA_013397915.1. NCBI lineage: Eukaryota > Metazoa > Chordata > Aves > Passeriformes > Daphoenositta > Daphoenositta chrysoptera. Next base: position 39,041 of record VZRO01005927.1, read on the forward strand.
TTTGTTGAGGCACTGAGAGTGCTCACAAACAGGAGTGTTCGCTGTGTTCAGAGAGCTTCGCTCGCTGTTCAGTAAAATACAGCGAGAACAGTGGCATAAATACAAAATACAGAGGCAGGGGCATGGGGGAATGCAGGTGAGGTGTGCTGGTGCTTCTCCAGAGCGGAGGTTCTAATCTCATCATCTTTATACTGCTTCTTTTCAGCCGTTTTTCTGAAACTCTTCGTCTGTTAAGACTTAAAGTAGTTTCTCGAGGTTTTGGCAAGCAATTGGCAGAGGTACTTTGCAAGGATAATGTGTTTTATCAGTCTGGCTTGGGAGGTTCCTTCATCATCGCTCCAAAACAAAGGTTCTGCTGCCTGGGACTCACGGGGTGGGTAGGTTCAAAACACTCAGAGAGCTGGGAACTTCCACAAAAAGCACAAAAGGATGCACAAGAGGCTTCTTTTGTTCATGGACCAAACCCAGTAGCCACCATTTCTACTGCTGAACCCAGTGGCTTTGTTTAGAGCAGGACCTGCCAACGACTTGGATTTGCTAAATAATTTCTTCTGGGGTTTGGCACAAAGCAATTCTCATGAGACTCCTTGGGCTTCCCGGGAGAATTCCAGAGCACGTGCATTGATGTCTGCTCTGTGTGTCTGGATTCCTGAAGGAAATTCATCGTGCAGTGAGAAATGTTTGGTATTGTGGAAGTGGTCATTTTGGCAAGGATAGCTACTTGATACTTTGTGTCACTAGGGGACCTCTCTCCACTCTAAAAAAATATTAAATCTGATCTTTTTGTGGAGTGCAATTCAAATTGTGTGTTTTCTGTGTGTTGTGACTGTGACCTAATGTCATTTTAGATGCCATTTATCTCCAGTAACACCTGGTAACCTCAGGTATGTTTGAAATTATGAAACGTTTTTTCCTTTGTCTGCTAAAACTCCTCCCAAGAGACTCCCATTCCCCCGTTAGACTTGCTAACAGGATCAGAGGCTCATCATATGTCATTACTAAAATAACCATAGCAGATACCGTTCCTGAAAATGCAATTTAAATTACAAAGTTAATGTACATGCAAAATATAAAACGATAGAAAATTTAGGGGGACTACTCATAGTCATCCTTTTTTCCAGCTATGGCCAGTAAAACGACTTGATTTGGAAAGCACATCTCACACAGAAATTTCCACACAGAAGTGGACAGAAGAAAGGAAAAATTAACCCAGATTCTAAAATTAAACAAATATCGAAAGTTTATATCTTTATTGCTGTAAGTGTTTGGGGAGACATGGATGCTTCTTTCAATCCTGTAAACTTCTGGTTTCATTCTGTGGGAATATGTGCTTCATACTCGTAAGTGTAAAAGAAATAAGGGTTTTTAATGTAGTTATTATTTCTCTCTGGCAAGATATAACTAAAACCGAGATTTTATGTATTTGAAGTCTCACAGTAGTAGAATATAAGAGGGGCTGGGAGTGGGAAGGGGAACTACCCCAGCACAATTCACTCATTCTTCAAATATTTTTCTTAGTGGATTACACCATTGATTCATGTGATTGTCCAGAATGAGAGATTTGCACAGACCTTTTTTATTCAGTTTTTACTAAGTTCATGTGCTCAGCTAATTGCTATTGTACTTCAAGTTGTATTTTAAGATAGAGGCAAAGTGAAAAATTTAGGAAGTGTTGGTGCAAATTTATTTGCCTCATAAACATCCAAACACAGCACATCCATTTCTGTCTGGCATTTCTTTAAATGCTACATTTGCCACCAAATGCAGGTTCATAACCTGTGTGACAGCATTCACAAACAAGCCAGCATTCTTCATGATCACACTAGAATCTGTTGGAAGCATTCAGCTATTAAATGCTGAATAAATATTATAAATAAATATTTCTTCAGTGATTCCTTTCCCTGGCACCACAAATTTTGATTAGTGTCATCGAAATAGGCAGGGAGAGAAGAAAATTCTTTGATCCAATTCTACATGAAAAGAAAACTAATAAAGTTCAGTGTATGAACACTGGTCTCTGTCTTACTAATGTGTGATTCTATCATACCTAATTTAGCATCTAGGTGTCAGATTTTCTGCATATGGGAGGAGAAATCTAGAGCCACGGGTATCTTTGACTTAAATGATGAAATTAGCACTTCCATGGGGACAAAATCAGGACTTTCAGTATGTATGTGGAATTCTCTGCAGAGAAGATTATCCAATATGGAATGGAATATAATATATTATATATATTATAT
>VZRO01005927.1:41291-65726 GCA_013397915.1 Daphoenositta chrysoptera
ATATATAATATATATGGAATAAAAGTGATTCTTTCTATTCTGTTTACCACTGTCTGACTGCTTTCACTTACTGTTCCACGCCTGCAGCCCTGAGCTGGCTGCCCTGTGTCATGAGTAAGTCACAGAAACAATTTGAAAACAAAGATACCTGATACCGCCCCTACAATGTGGCAAAAAGAAGGAAAGGAAAGGACAGGAAAGGAAAGGAAAGGACAGGAAAGGAAAGGAAAGGACAGGAAAGGAAAGGAAAGGACAGGAAAGGAAAGGAAAGGACAGGAAAGGAAAGGAAAGGACAGGAAAGGAAAGGAAAGGACAGGAAAGGAAAGGAAAGGACAGGAAAGGAAAGGAAGAGGAAAAGGGTAGAGGAGAATAATTTGAGGATGCTGGCGAACTCACATCCAGACTGGCTAAGTGGAAGCAAAGATGATTAAAATAAAAACATTCTCTTAAAAATCAGTTCAGAGTTTCAAGACTTAATTTGTAGTGAAGATTTTAGCTACAAAACTGTGCTCCCGAAATCTTTTAAGGCAGGTTCAAAGTCTATAAAGACCAAATATCATCAATGATTGTCGTGAGTTTGTCCACTTCCTTTACAATAGCAGGGTCTGGTATCTGTGGAGCACATGGTGTAAAAAGAACTATGTATGTATTAAAAAGGTTTTTCTCTGTCACATTTGTACCTGTACCTGCATTTGCTGTTTCTGGGATTTGCTCGGGAATGGAAGTTGGAATTGTAGGGGCTGACACACCCCTTTTTGGGCACTTGTGGAGAGTGCAGTGTTCTGCTACTGCCGTGACATTGACCTGCTCCAGAATTCCCTTTTTTTTTTTTTTTCCGTTGGATACAGGTTTCCACAACTTCTCACTTTTTGTTCCAGGTTGGCATTCTTATCCTAAGCAGCCTAGCTCTCGCTGGTGTGATTAAAAGTCAGCAGAGTAACCAAAGGTGATTTTTTTTCTCTTCACTGTATTTTTCTTGAGCATCTTATACAAAACAGGCAATTCATAAACTGCAAGGAGAAAATTACACCACTGTATATGAATTTATTCGACATTGGCCAATACTGTTTTTTCAGTTGTTCCTCCCACTATAATTTTGAGAATATTATTTCTCAACAGAATACATAGTTTAATTTCTCTAACTACAATTTGGGATGTGACACTTGACTAGATTTGCCAAAATGGCAATCCAGTGAACCAAGACTAGTTTAGGGGGAAAGGAGCACAAATTAGTATTTTGCAGTGCAGATTCCATTTTGATTGGGTTTTGCTTTCTTTTAGAAGGTTCTTGGATAGCAAAACCTGAGGTTACAAACCCCATAAACCGAGGAGGGAGTTGAAAGCAGGTCTTTGTGTCATCCTGAGCTTTGCATAATTCTCGCTCTTATTACCCTTCAGAACTGCTGCCTGCTTTCTAAACAGAGGATTTATCTGTTCAACAGGTGTGCTGGCTTTTTGTTTCAGGATTTTTGGTTGGTTTGTTTGTTTTTGTCTTTAGTTTGGACTAATTTCTTTCAAACTGGAGTGCTATTTTGAAAACAAAATAAGGTTTAAGTGTGTATTAATTTAATCTTGGAAGCTGCTCTGATGGATATGCAATAGCAGCCCTTCTGGCCACGGTGTGATGCATTGCTAAAGAAACAGGATGTAAGCATGCCAGAGTTTCACAAAGCCCCCTCTTTTAAAAATGGGAGTGCACAAATGTGTGGAAGTATATCCAGTGTCAGTTAAACTACAAAGGAATGGCCATCCCTTTGCAGGCTAATTAGACTTCCTACTCTTGCAGATTTGGAGTCAACATTTATTCTGCACTGCTTCCTTGGCATGCAGAGAGGAGGATCAGACAGAGCTTTGACTTTCCTGCCTTCAGACAGCATCTGAACTTCTAAAAAGAGCTGTGTATTTTTATTTTTTTATGTGATTACATTATGAATGATCACTAACATGGAACTAGCACCAAAGAAAAAAAATCTACCCTCCACTTTGTTTCTATGATCTGTATTATATCTATATTATAATATTTAAAGTGTTAATTTTATTTTACTGGTAAATTCTCATTCAAGTACTGACCCTTCATCTATTAAGCACGTTTTCTATTTTCTGTAGCACAAGCTTCATGAAACTTTTCAACAAAAGTTTCTGTTGAGGGGAACCAAATTCATAAAAGGTTTGACAGTCAAGTGCTTCTTGCTTCACCTGATACAATTTATTAATCATAAAATTTATTCATGTTGAAGTTCTAGTATATTTTACTGTATTCCCAAAGGAACATGTCATTGGTGTACAAAAGATTACATTAATTTGTCTCCAGAAAAGAAGAATCACCAAGCATGAAGAAATATTTATGTTCTAATACCTGGTTTTTTATATATTTTATCTATTAAAATATATAATATAATATATATTATATACTATATATAATATAGTATACATATGTTTTATCTATTTTTTTATATATTTATATTTTAAAAAGGGCCTTTGATCCTGAAGTATACTAATGCAATAATTTCGAGACAAATTATGTCAGTAGTGAAGAAAGGAAATAAACTGGGAAACGATGTATTCCCTCCCAGTAATTGAGGGCAGGATATCTGGGTAAATTCTACTTTTCACAGCCTGTCATGGGTGCTAAACCTTACAGAAAGACATCGAATCACTCAGCATTTCTGAGGGACTGTACACGAGACAGAGCTTGATTGGAGTTATCCAAATGCCAGGAAGAGAATCACAGATCATGGAACATTAACCCAGCACGGCCAAGTCCATCACCAAACACGTCCCTCACATTCAAGCAACAACCACAGCACGAGATTTGTGTCCAAGTAAGAGGTTGCTTTATAAATCTCTCTTATTTGTTAATAAAACTGGCACAACAGCATTAGAGACCAAATAATCCGTGCCTGGAATTAAATTAATATGGTGATTTCTGAAAGTCTAAACCAACTCTTCATTAGAGTTCATTCTTCAGATTTCACGTGCAGCTCTGCTGGTGTTTTGGGTTTTAGCTGGACACAGTGACACAGGGTGTTAGAAATTAGGGCTCTGTGCTACCCTACACGGTGGAAATTATCACAATGAGGAATAAATAGTATGTAAACAAGTAAATGAGTGTAATAGAAACAATTGTATTGTCCAAGTGAAATAAAGAATTTCAGTCAGTACATCTTTAACTCTCTAGAATGACAATATTAAAATTGCATCTTTTAAACACACCGGTTCTGGACAGGGACACAGAAACATTATCTGGGAATGACAACAGGCAGTGTAACCAAATAAGTGGGAGTTTTAATTGTCCTGCAGTTTCTCCCTTTCATGACTAGAGAATTTGATGACTGTTCTCACTGGGGAGAATCAGCTTTAGTGACATGTCATAAGGTCAGACTCTATTAAACTCACCACATGTGGAAGAAAAGGAAAAGTTGTAAGGTCATAGTGTGAATTCTGCTGATGAAACACAGTATGGGGCTGCATGGAACTTATGGCTTGTTTTCACCAATCAAGAATTAAAGATTCATTTTTGTCATTGTTCATATTTCTACCTCTTCGTATATGGAAGTAGTAAGAAATTAATTGAAATTAATTTTTTCATGTATGACAGTGTGATACAACATAGAATAAAACTTTAGAATCATCATAATCCATTCTAAAATGCCCCAGAGAGGCAAAACCTTTGCATTTCCCTGGTGTGTACTGTTAAAGTGTCTCTGTTTGCAAAACACCAGGCAGATTCCAGTCCAGTTCAAATGACCTGTCTGCCCAGTTGAACTGCCCTGCAGTTCTTAGGACAAGGTGAGGAAGCCTCAGCTGTGAGTGGTCTCTGAGAACTGGAGCTGTACGTGTGTAGAATTTAGGGAAAGAAATGTCTTTGTAAACCCTGGAGTCTTCAGAGTTACTAATCAAACACTGCCCATTCCAAAGGTGGCCTCCTGGTTTGATATTAACATTCCTTATCTCGGTGACAGTTTTGGTGGCTCTGATAGCTTTCTGTAGGTAAATTCTTTGCACAGTGGTGTTCTCTGATATCTCTCTTCAGCTGTTTCACCAGGACTGTTGATGTCGTCACCTTCCACCACAATCTTGCACAAGCATGTGGAGAATAAAAATCAATTAAGTAAATGAGAATCTGATCCTTAAGGTATTTCTCTACAGATGACTTGAGGTAGATGAATGGCTCTGTTTGTACACATCTTTTCCCTGTTTAGCATCAAATATGATAGCACTACCATTTATGAAAAATTATTAACTGAGTACTCGTCATGTGAATTTACATCCTGTTTCCTTGCCACTTACCACAAAGCCAGAGGCACTGCTCCATTTCTGGTGCTCCCAGGGACACAGAGGTGCTGGAGCTGTGGCAAATCTAAACCTGGCAGGCTCTGGAGACAAGGAGGGGGAAGGAAGTACATTAAGTGCTTAAAGGTGGGTAGTGTAAATATAATTTTCCCACTCCCCATGCTGTTGAAATCCCAAATATTTAGACCAACTGATAAAGCCAGAAGAGAGCTCTTTGTTTCCACGCGCAGAGCAAGGGTGGATTTTTGAAGGCTGCTTAGCTTCAAGTGAGGGGTGTTACTGCAGCAAAAATAATTTCATCTGGTGTAGATTGCTAGTTGCATCTAGACAAAATAAAGTCTTTTACAATAAAGCAAAGAATTAAATGAAAACCAGAATGTGCACATGGATCCTTTGTGTCCAGTGGAGTGCAATGAAATCAATAACATAATTAAAATATTGCTCTGTCCTCTCTAAGTTGTATTTCTAATGGAACCCAGGCAGTGCATGCATATATGAAATAGACTGCACCAGGCATTCCCAATAGTAGAGAAAATTACAAATCACTTGCCAGTTGGCAAGCACTGCAGCCACCTGTAACCTCTTCCAAGAGAAATTCCAGTTATTAAAAAGAGCTCCAGCAAAAGGAGGGACAGCCTGAGTCAAGGTGAATTAATGGAAAGCAGCACTGCCCCTTTCCACCTACTGCAAACAACACAGTTATGTCCAGATGTGTTAATTGTTCATTTCCCTTCTCTTAAAATGTGCTCCACAAATGGCTGAACTCTGTATGACAATTTTCTGCATTGGAAAGCCTCAGCTTTGAAATTCTCATGTGCACAAATGTCAGAGGGGTTGCCTTGGAGCAATTAGAAAAAAAAGTCAAGGAATGTTTCAAACATGGACAGAGAATGACAGCTGCTTATTTTAAAAAAGTTATATTTGACGTAGCATCTACTGCAAAGTGAAATACTCTCACCTTTACGAGCTTGGTGCTTGAGTAATGAAATGCACTTTATAAATTGTTTCACGTGGCTCTGTAATGTCAGTAAATAAAAAATGGCCCATTGCATAGGGCCATTTTAGGGGAGAATCAAAAGCTTAAATTCTAATTCTGAACAGTGATGTATTGACAAATAATTTTGTTTTAATTTTATGAACAGAGGGGTAGCTGAGGACTTCAGCTCCTGAGGAGCCTGCTGGAAATACAATGCAGCAGAGAGGAAACAGTCTGGAAGTGTCTGTCAAAAAACAATTAGGGTTATTCTGGCATATTCTCACAGTATCTTTCCATTTCAGTGGTATTTGCATTTATTGCAGAGAAAACTATTTGTGTTATGAGTTTATAGCCCTCAAAAAGGCCTCAAAGACAAACCTTCACATCTCATCCTTGCTTTATTTCACACATTTATTGGATGCATGTCTGCTCAGTGGGAAAATGTGGTCTCTAAGAGTCTGCATGTTGTTTCCACCATCCTTCAGCTGGAAACCTGACTATTCACAGGCTACCACTTCTCACAATGGAAACCAGAGATATTTCTGCACTATATCATTAATTTATTTCCAATTAAAGTTGGAGGGAGGGTTCTTGCTGACGTGGCTGGTAAAATACGAGATAGAAATGTTCATGGATACCGCACTCAAATGCATTCTGTGGATCACACTAAGAGGAGGGTTGTGTTGTAAACTTTGGATCCTGCTGACAAAGACATCCAGATAGAAGGCAGAATCTTGGCACAAAACAGAGAAAACAGAGACATAACTTCTTACAGTGACAGGATAAAGTCAAGTAAATTTTCTGTTCCCATGTGCTAATTTGTCATCTGACAAAATAAAAAAGATTTTGGAAGGAAGCCCAAAAGTTTTAGAAGCTCTCCTGGAAGTCACCTAGACTGGAACAACAGTCAAGAAAATGAATTTCAAGAGAAAGACAATACCAAAGTTTAGCCTGGAAAGAAAGGTGATACAGACTTTGATTCAAAAAGGATAGCTCTAATTTCTTAAACCACGCAGTGGAGGATTTTATGCACATGCCTGCCATTGCAGGTGCATGAAAAAAACACAGTCCCCAGTCGTGGTATAACCAGAGATGTTTATTGGAAGTGTACACAGCTTTTATAATATTTTTGCCATCAGGTTAGAATAGAGAGAGCCTGGATAGCCAATAGTTTGCTAACCAATAATTAAAAACTTTGTTACATCTCTCCTGCCTCGACTGAACAGCCTTTTCTTTCTAACTGAATGCTCTTTGTTCTCTCAATTACAAGATTACAAGATTGTTTTCTTTGCCTACACGGCATCCCATTACCACCTGTAGAGAGTAAAGACAGTGTCCCATTAATGCAAAACCCACAACCAGCACGTTTCAAAGGCACTGGGCAGAGAGAAAGATTAAGGAGCTGAAGGAGGAGGTGAGATTGAGGATCAGAAAGAGAGGAAAGGTGACGATTTCAGCCCTGTTGCAGCCCTGCCTCGTGTCATTGCAGCAGCAGGCTCTAGTCAGGAAGGTGGATGTAATTCCATGAAGGGTAGGATGGAAACCCACTTGGCATCTAAGTGGGCTAGTGCTGTGCTAACGAGAAATAATTAATAATTAATTAATTAATAATTAATAAAATAATACTTGTTTTGGTTTGATTGTGACAGGACAGCTCAGAAAACCGTTCAGATTCCTGGGAGCAGTGAGGGGAAAGAAGCCAGGAGAGCCCAGCCTGAAGGACACAGAAGTTCTTTTAGGGAATGGTGTTCCTGGAGGCTGAGACTTCATCCCCTGTTCAGGAGGGGAGAGGGGAAGGCAGACTGAACAAGGTGAAGAGAGCATTTCTACCTTGAATTTTGAAACTGTGTAACAGGAAATTGAGACCAAAGGATGACTGCCAAAGCCATTGTGGAGATGGATATGTTATTGTCTCCATAGACGTGTTGTTGGCTTACTGTTACACTTTCCAAAAATGAGAGCCAGATTCCCTCTCCTCCTCAAATTTTCTTTGTTTAGATGCCAGTATCCTTCTTAGGAGAGAAAGGAAATACAGCAATTGTGTGGGGTCTGTTTCCATCCTTTGCTTGCTGTGATTGAATTAATTTGCAGTCTATTCTCTTTTTTGGTAATTCTGTAAAGGAAAGAGTAGAAGTGGATGACAAACTAACAAATATTATAAATGGTCGTGACAACCATTACAAGAAGGTTTTCCTTCAGTCATTTGGTGGCCATTTCAGGGAAATGTAGTCACTTTATTTCTGTGCAAACAACATAAACTGCCCCTGGCTACTGAAAGGACCTTCTGAAGAAATACTGGCAGACCATAGACTATCCACCACTTTTAAACAGCTTCTCCTGGAGTAAAAGGAGCTGTGTGACTCTAAGAACAGTAAACTATGTGACTAAGAACAATATCATAATAAGGGTGTACACACAGAATTTGTGAATCATTGGTTTATGACCATTCTGATTAGATTGAGCCTAAAATAAGTGTTGGCACCAGGAAATTACATTTTCCTATCTTAAAGCTTATAACAGGGTATGTCAAGAGTTATATATCAAGTTCTTTAGTACTGAATTTAATTATTCATTTCACATTGCACCATCTTATATTTAAAGTGCCATACCGGATAAAAATGCTTCTCATTATTTTGAAAAATGGCCAATAAATATGATAATGCCTGTTGCATAATAGGAATTTGGGTGTAGATACTTATACATATGTACATATAAATGTAACTGGCTTTTCATTAAAATAAGCCTCACTTTGCACGGAGGAAGATTTTGCCTGTATTTTCTCAGCATGCGAAACTCAACACATTTATCAGTGGTATGCACACAGTTAACAAAATCAGCAGTGACTTAGCCACTGCTGGAATTTCCATTTAGTAGCTTTAGTTAAGGCCACAATTGTACCTGAAACTTTTTTAAAAATGTTTGGGCTTCTTTTGAAATAGGGAGGAGCATTCTTGCACGTGAGAAGTAGAAAGGTAAGATGGAAGAAAATGTTTACAGTGGCTTATGAATACAAGAATATAAATACAATTTATAATATAAATACAAGAATCTGTCGCAGACAAAACAGTGCCAAATTGCTCTGGGGAGCCCTTACAGCAACCTTTGAATACCTAAAGGGAACTACAAGAGGGCTGGAGAGAGTTTTACAAGGGGATGGGGCCATAGGAGAAGGGGTGATGGCTTAGTTTAAAACACACAGATTTAGATTGGATCTGGCAGAAATTCTTTCCTGTGAGGAGGGTGAGGCACCGGACCAGGCTGCCCAGAGAGGCTGTGGATGTCCCATCCCTGTGAGCATTCAAGATCAGCCTAGATGGGGTCTCCAGCAACTTGATCCAGTGAAAGGTGTCCCTGCCCACGGCAGCAGGGCTGGAGCTACATGCTCCTTAAGGTCTCTTCCAACCCAAACCATTCAATGATCCAATGATTTTTTTTTTTTATTGCTTGTTAGCATAAACTTCTAATAATTGATTTATCAAAAGCATAAACAATTAAAAAAACACCAAGTGGAACACCTTTCCTTCCCCTTTCCTAGGTTCACCTTCAATCAATATCATTTCTGTACTCTGCCTGGTGTCAGCTTCCCTCATTTTCACCCCGATACTGTCCCAGACTCTACAAGGAGGCACTGCATGGAATTGGCAGTGGTTAATTGGTTAATGGTTAATAATTGGTGAATAATGGTTGATTGCTGACACTCCTCTTTCTCCTCTGCTCCTCTTCACTTGCTGTGCTCTGCCCCAGGGTGCGTCCCTCACACACCAATGTCCCTCTGGGGTGTCCCTGCTCTGACACGGGCTGTCCACACCTAAAATCCTTCAAAGCCACAACTCCCTCATTGCTGGAGCACCTCCTCCCAGGAGTGAATCTCCAGCCGTGTCCCAGGCAATGTCCCCTTCTGCTTTCTTCCTCTGTTCCTCCTTCCCTTAGCAAATGCTGCTCTTTCCTAAATGGCTGAGCAGAGGCGCTGAGCGCTCCCCTGAATTGGTGTGGAATTGGTTTAGAGCCAGAAGGAAGGGTTGGCTGTGTGGGTTTAATAAAGCAGATTAACACAGCCTTCTCTAAGAACAGCCCACAGATGGGTGAGTTCTGCCAGGCACCTTTCTTTCAGCTTGTGCCACCCTGCCTTCTGCATTTACCGATCTGCCTGCAGGCTCTGAGGATGCAGGGAGGCAGCCTGGGACTGAAAGGGTGTGCAGGAAAAGAGATGCTGTGGCCTGAAAAAAGGGACAGTATGGGAAGTTTGCTCCAACAAGGAGGAAAGCAGAGAGGGAAAAAAGAGGATTTAAGGTCGGTATCCACCTGCCATGCCCGAGGCACCTCAGGGGAGAGTGCTTTGGTTGGGATGTGGGGGAGGCTGCAGGACTGGGTTCTCCACAGCGCAGGGAGGGGCACGGGAGGAAGAGCTTTGGTGAAGAGGAGGGTTGGAGATAAGACCATGCTGGAGGTATCCAAACTTTTCCAGAGCGATTCTTTCATTGTTGGGTACCAACACCGTGGGGAACAACTCCTGCATCCGTCAAACAGGAGAAAATGTTGAAATTTTAGTGCATCATGGCTGTGAGAAGAATTATTAAAAGGTTACGTTTGCCATGGTTTAGGCAGCTTGAAATACAAGCAGAGAGACATAGATAAAGCATTAACAGAGGGAACATAGATTATTGATTAGACAGTGTTACTCCCACTTGGATTCCAGATCTTAACTGTTGTCTTGGTGATTTTACTCATTGGGCTGTGCAAGACTAGTTTTTATTACATCTGCAATTTAAATGAGTAATTCTATCATAAGCTAGAGCTAAAATAATAAACTAGGATATATTTACATCTATATAGAAACAAGTGGATTCTTAGCTCCTTTATTAAGGCAATATTTTACTTGAGCAACACACCTATTAGCAACATGATTGTTTTTCCACGTTACTTTCAGAGTACAGCACTTATTTTTTAGTGTGCATCTCTGAGATCTCAGTTTCTTTCAGTCCCTGTGCAGACAAAGGATTAATTAGTTATTATTAGTTATTACTCAATACACAAATACACGTATGTATGTGTGAGTAGTTTGTACAAAAGAGTTCCTCTTCAGAGAAAATGTGTGTTATCACCAAAATGTATTCACATATACCCTACACACACACACACAATACTCACACGGTCTTGCTGTTTCTTATGCAAAGCAAGTAGAAAAGCTTGGTGAGTTGCCAAGGAACTATTACCTCAAGGGAAAATACACCCAAAAGCTCAGGCATTCACATCTACTATGCATTTAAAGTAAAAACCTATTCCATGCTAAAAGAAACCCAAATCAGAGGACCCACAGTGCCATCAAGGCCCATTTCATCTACTAACAAAAGCAGAATATAAAAACTTGCATCCCACTTACCTGCAACAACTTTTGCATTGTTAACTAAAATTGAACTGAATTTGGCCCCATGCTTTAATAACCGAATTGTAAAGACTTTTTTTTAGGCATGCCTTGATAAGGCAACCCTACTGTATCACCAAATTATTTTCCTGCTAAGTCTGGGCTTGGGGTGTGGTGAATGGGTTACAGTCAAGGGATTTTTTAAATTGTGCTTCCTAACTGCTTGTAAGTGATTCCCACGGAAAAAAAAATGTTAGTGGGAAGCTTAACTTCGTGTTTTCTGAAGAAGAAAGCCTCAAGGGCCACATTTTTTTCAGAAGCTTAGACAGTAATGTGTAAATTGCACGTATTTGCTGACACTGGGAAAGATGAATGTGCTTTCTGGCTCAGAAAAGGACAAATGCTTTTCTCTGCACTGAAAATTCACAGTCTGTATGAACTTGCTTCCCTGTACCAGTTTTTGTTCAAACCTGGTTTTCTGGCAAAAATGATCTATTTGGTATTTCTTAAAAGCACCAGTATGTCATATTTAATGTAATAAATTTAAATTTAATACAGTGCTCACATTTGCTGTTTTTTTCTGCAAACTGGCTTGAGCAGAATATGCTTGAAGACAAAAATCCATTGTTGGTCTAAAGAATACAATATTTAAGAGCTTGCAGTGCCTCATATGATGATTTCAATAAATATCCTGCCTATAGAATCATAAAATCCTTTTGGTTGGAAAAGATCTCCAAGTCCAGCTGTTAAACCAGCACTGCCATGCCCATCATTAAACCATGTCCCTAAGTGCCACAGCTCCATGGTTTTGAAAATAAGTCAGTGTGTTTAATTCTGGTCTAGTACACAAATTGTTTTCAAAGTGTTGGCCCCCTCTTTGCAATAATTTTTAAATCCAGTATGATTCAGAAAGCATTAACACTTAGAGTATTTAAAAATATGAAAACCAATGGAAAATTAAGAGAAACATTGGTCAATATAAATTCTCCAGTGCACACTCTGACATTTAACCCAAAACCTTGTTTATAAGAATGGGTTCTAGCACCACTGACTAGATCATACCTTCCTACATTTTGATTGTTGTCACTGTTAGTAAAGAGTGCTTAAAACAAAATATTTCTCACAAGTGTGCTCACATTCTGTTGAACACTTGAGAGCAAAAGAAAAATTCAGTCTTTTCTCCTGTTTCTTTCCTCCTGACCTTTTTTTGGACGTGGGATAATTAGAGCTAAAAAAACAAAGGATAGAAATTCTCCCCTCTTCCAGGAACAAAGCATTCTGAAATTCCCCATCTCTCTCTGTGTTTACCTGGCAGAGCCCCAGATTCTGTCACCAGCATTTTCCCTGTGCAGATCCTTATTCACAGCTTAATCCAAAGCCTGGTGAAGTCAGTGGGAACCTTTCCCTTAACCCCAGGGGGAATCAGCTCTGCTTGTGTAGGCAGAGCAGTTCCAAATTATTTCCACTGCTGATTGCAATGTAAGTACTGGTTGAAATCAGGAACCTGCCCTGAGATCCAATGTTAAATCTAAGCTGATGACATCTTAAAATACAATTATGCTCTTTCAGTTGTGCTTTCAGAAGTTTAAGTAGTAACAGCTGCCAGAAAAAAAAAAAAAGCCCAACAGATAAATTACTTTATTGAAAGTAAAGAAATTAAGAACAACCTTACAGCTTCAAGAGACTGTCATCAATAACCATCACTGGAAACATCATCGTGATTCTTCTTATCTTTTGAAATGTCTATGTCAATAATACAAAGTTATTTAGTTATTATAACTAAGGAAAAAAACCCCAACCTTAGTTTTTGTCTGGAGATTGTTTTTAATGATAGAGGAAGTTCTTCTGACACAAGATGAAGGGAGAAAATTTGGAGAGCAGCTTAGTAGACACTCCTCTTACTGACTTCATATGAATTTGGGGTGTTCAGACCTTTTTGAATCTGAGCTGGCCGTTTATGGAAACTCTACAAAAAGTCCCATTTAAGGTCTTGCTGACTGTTGAACCGAGTGGTGTTGGGAGTTATTCCGGGCAGACTGCTGCAAATTCAGCTCCATTTTCCTCATTAGCTTAATGGATGTCTGCATTCAATGTCATAAAAAAAAAAGGAATGAGAAATGGAGGAAGAATGCAATGATTGTGAATTCATGGCTTTTAATGACTTAGATGGTTAATCCTTATGGTACTTTGTACCGTGGGCATTATCTCTGCTCACACATTCTCACATAACATGTGTGATACTGAACAACAGAGGTCTGAAATGAGCATTTACAGTTACATTGTTAAAATATTTCCAAAAATACTGGCTTGCAGTGTATGAACTCCAAGACCAAGTTTTTGCACATCTTTTTCACACCCATTTTATTTTCATCTAATAATTTTAATTTTAATAAACTTAATGCTTATTAATTATTTTTTACGTTTTTCTGGTTTTCCAGTTTAATTTATTGTTCTCCTTCTGTACTTCCTTCTGTCATCTTCCATTCCTTTCTCACTGCAATGTCCCTTGTCTTTTTTTACCCTCTGGCTGTATTTCCACTTATTTTCTCTCCATTATGTGGCCCTGCCTGTGATTCTTCTGTACCTATTTGGTTTATCCCTCCAGTCTTCCTCCACCAATTCATTTTCAGTGCTTCTACTGCTTCCCCTGCATCTTCCCTCTGAAATTCCTGCCTCGTGAGATTTCCTGTATCTTTCATACACTCACCCTTTTTCCTGGGCAGTGGTTAGGGGTTTGCACTCCTGTGTTTAGCAGTGCCCTCGTGGCAAAGATGCTGCGTGAAATTCCAGTGCAGGGTGGAACCCAGTGCCTGTTATTGAGCAAGGAGGAGGTGGAGGTGGATTGTTCCCTGCTTGGAGAGCAGAAGGATGAGCAGGGAGCCCCTGTGGGGTCTGGGGACAACCCCTCCGACATTTGTGCACATGAGAATTTCAAAGCTGAGGCTTTCCAATCCACAATATTGTCATACAGAGTTCAGTCATTTGTGGAGCACATTTTAAGAGATGGGAAATGAACAATTAACACATCTGGACATAACTGTGTTGTTTACAGTAGGTGGAAAGGGGCAGTGCTCCTTTCCATTAATTCACCTTGACTCAGGCTCTCCCTCCTTTTGCTGGAGCTCTTTTTAATAACTGGAATTTCTCTTGGAAGAGGTTACAGGTGGCTGCAGTGCTTGCCAACTTGCAAGTGATTTGTAATTTTCTCTACTATTGGGAATGCCTGGTGCAGTCTATTTCATACATGCATGCACTGCCTGGGTTCCATTAGAAATACAACTTATAGAGGACAGAGCAATATTTTAATTATGTTATTGATTTCGTTGCACTCCACTGGACTCAAAGTTCTATTTCCTTTTCCACCCCCCAAAAAGGCAGGAGGGAGTAAGGGCAGAGAGGAATGGGAAGCAAGCATGTTCCCCAAGGAGAGAGAAAGGACAGCAGCCAGAGGAATCCACTCTCAATATCCAAATATCCTTTATGGTAACACCGTGCAATGATCCACAGAATAACTCTATGATGCATCGGTATTTCTAGCACACTGCTTTAAATCCTGAGGCAGTTATTGGGAAGTGGGATTCCAGTGCTGCAGACCTTCTCATGGAAGGATCTGGGGGCAGACACTGGAGCTTTCCCAGAGCAGAGCTAAGGAGTCTTGTCCCTAAGGTGAAAGGTTTGTGCTTCCCATAGGAGAGGGGCTGGTGTTGCCCTGACTTCTGCAGTCTTTCTATGTGTTCATTCTTTGATAAAGTTTCTCACACACTTTCTGTAAACATAGTCATGTTTTGTTAACTGTACTTTATTGTTTTCATTCCTTTCTCCAGGGTGGAGAACGTTGGATGGATTGTTCTGTTAACCAGTGTGGATGGAAGAGGTGGTAACCCCATCCTCCAGTCCGTGGTCATTCCTAGAAATATATATATATATGAAGAGAATGAACAGCCAGGTGTTTTTCCTGGCTTGGCAGAGCTCAGAGAGGGTTGGAGTGCTTCTTCTCGTGTCCTGGAGCCTCAGGCTGGCTCCTGCTGCAGCCCCTCTGCTGAGGCTCCAGGTGAGACCCCGAGGCAGATGTTTGGAGCTATGAGATGATAAAGCCAAGCCACGGAGAGCTGGGCTCCAACAGCTCAGGACAGTAAAGAACCCGTGTGTGAGATCACTGCTTTAGGGACATCTTTGAGCTGCTGAGTCATTAACTCAAACTGCTTGGCCAAATACCTCTAGTTTAATAAATTACTGTCCATACTAGCGTTGGGAAATTAATAAGCAGCACTAACATTCAACTGCCTGAATTTCCTTTTCAATTTGAAAAAATAAATAGGTATGTTCAGGATATATTAGACAAAGGTTAGCTGCAGGAAGACATTTCAACATCGTAATGAAAATGGTGAACTTCAAAAGAATTACTGTATGTTTTTTAATTAATCTTTGTGGCTTATCAAAAAGGGATTATTAAACTGAGTTCAGATGTTTTCATACAAAGCATTTCTTTTGAATTTGTTCTTTAACCCTCTGCATTCTCATGATTGCCTTCTTCTAGTGAAAATAATTTAAAATAGCAAAATAAGAAAGTTAAATAAGAATGATGTTTGAACATCTTTAAACTTTGTAAATCTCAAATATTTGTACTTGTACCCGTATTTACATTATTTGTAGTGGTTTCTCTCTGTCACTGTTTCTTGTAATAGATTTCAGGAATTGAGTGTATACAAGTAATCAGTAATTAATGTTATTAAGAGAGTTTTGCTCATTTTTTTTAATCTTAGAAGTACAGTAACCCTAAGAATTGCTATGAAGTAAGTTTTTCACATAGAGGCTTTGACTGACTGTAGATTTAGAGCCTGTAAGAAATAGCAGCTCTCATGTTTAGGTAGACCTTACACCTGAAACACAAAGCAAGGCCCAGGAGCACTGCACCACCCCCAGCTCCCCTGCTGTGGGGTCTGTCCTCTCCTGCTGTGCCCTGCTCTGGGGGCAAAGCTTGCTCCTCCTTTCAGTATATAAGGATATTTTATATCCTTTATATATATATTATTATATAATATATNATATTATACATAATATATAATATTATATTAATATATATTAATACATTTATATTTTTATATATATATATATATCCATATCCTTAATACTGCCATATATCCCTAATGCTTAGGGAAGTAAAATAAACAGTTCCCAGGTCCTGGGAAAAGAGTACAGCAAACTTCTCTGCTGAGGGGAGGACTGGTCCATATTTCCCAAACAAATGAAAAAACAGCACCTAAAACCAAGAAAAAGTTAGAGGTAAGGGGGTTTTTGTCTTCTTTTTCATCTTCTTTTTTTTTTTTTTTTCACATAGAGGCTTTGACTGACTGTTCTAGAACACAGTTTGTTCTCTTTATGATGTTTGGAAAGTTTCAGTACAATTCAGGGAAATGACTGAATTTACCTAGGTAATACAAGCTTGGAGTTTGTGGTTTCAGGGTTTTTTTCCCCCAAACTTATATTAATCTCACTATTTTTCAAAATACATGCGAAATACAGATTTTTGATACTTTAAAAGCTATGTCAGATTTTTTTCATTTAAGTAGGTCTTAATATAGACTGAAGTTGAATAACTTTTATTTTGGAATCTCTAATTGTAGGGGGAAGGGGCAGGGAAGTGGGGGGAAGCAAGGCAGAAAAGAAAGAAGGGGGAAAGAGGACTCGAAATATTTTATAATTGCAAGAATAAAACACCAGAATTTCACACAGGGTTAAATGGAAAATATGTTCTTTTCTCTTTGCATATTTTCCTGTGACTTGTCAAGCCCTAATTTTGAATTAGGGAAGTAGACATTCCTTATTTCTTTCCCCTTCCCCACAAAAGTTTCCAGGACTTATTTATTCCTCATGAAGAAAAACAACTTCAACTGTTTTTCTCATGCACTCTCTCTTAAATTAAGAAAAAAATATTGATATAACCTTCCAACACAAGCCCCATAGAAGTAACACTATAATATTACACTAACCCAATTCCTGAGACTATATTGTATGATGTTTTACTCTGTCTTGCTGTACTGTAAAAACTGAAGAAAATGCATGAAATTTTACACAGGATTTAAAATATTTTAACAAGAAAATGAAGTGTGACTTGGGCTATGACAAGTGAAAAGCAAGGCCTACAAACACACTCCTAATTACCCCTCCCTAAATGGAAAATTCAGGGGACTGCAGAACAAATAGATGCAGTCTTGCTTCCATGATGACACTTAGAGCAGTGTTTCAAAAGAAATAAATCCAAACTGTGCATCAGGCTCAGTTTCACAATGAACTGAAGGTGTTCAGATGCTGGACTCGGTCTTCCATGACAATTCTGAATTAAAGCTGCCCGTAAAGCTTTGGTGTCGGTTTTTTCCACTGCTGATTTCCTTTCCCTGGTTTGCAGCTGAGAGCTCTCATCCCCCACAATCACACAGTCAAAAAATCTCCTGTTCCAGCAGCACTTTCTTAATGAGGTTGTGCCTTTGCTTTCCAGGGTTTTTCACCGATTTTTACCTTTGTTTTCAGTTGTATTCTGCCTTTGAAAGGAAGAGAAGACACAAAGAAGGAATGGCCAGGAGGTCTGCAGAGGTGTGGATTCCTACATCACCATGTGGAAAAGTTCAGGTTTGGGTAAATACACATTAACCCAGTGATTCTGAGCTCGTTTTGGCTCATCTCAGTGGTATTCCTCCGAGTAAATAAATTATAACCTGTTTCAGATTAGCTGCTTTCCCTCACAGCCTTTTCTTCTTCAGCTGCAGGATGTATTTGTGTCAGGTCAGCCTGGAGTAAAATCTGGTGCCTTAACTGGAGGTTCTGGAGGTGCCTGATCCAGTTTCAAGTGGAGCTCAGTGAGCAGGACGTGGTTAAGTAGCTATAAAACAATATATAATATATAACTATTACATATATTTATATATATATAAAACAGTATATATTGCATACAACTTCTCAATTCTCACCACTCGACCCTCCTCAAGGTTCCAGCTCTGTTCACTGACAGGAGTCTATACATACACCTGCAAGAATCACAAATATTTTTAGAATTTGAGATGCCTCTTCATTGTGTGCAATTCCTGCAACCAGGGAGGAAAGGGGACCAATGCATGGGAAAGGAGCTGAAGGCAGACAAAAAATATTTTAAGGAAGTTATGAAGAATTTGTTCCTACTGCTGTCATAGTGTTTTAGATTGAAAAAATTTCATTACTGATTTATTTCCACTTCCCTATTAGTTCTTACTATGAGGAAGACTGAGCTCTACAGGAAAACACTTCGAAAAATTCAGAAATGTTATAAATACAGCACAAAATTCACAAGGCAAAATAGCATCCTAAGACTTTTAGGCTGGACAATTGTTATGGGAGTACTTTTCTGTAATTTTGCCTTTAATCTCTCTGTCTGTCAGCTCCCTTTTTGGAATATTACAGTAAATCCATGCATTTTTTCAAGGCTACTGTGTAATCAAATATTTAGATGTTATGGTGAGGGTAATTCAAAATGTACATTGAAAAGGTCAGGGTTTGGATTGTTTTTCTCAGATCACTCTCTTAATGGAAAGCCCTTTTTTACTTTAATTAACTGTTCTCATACTGATTGAGGGCTGCGAGTCCAAAGCAGGGATTTAATCGCTGCTCCAAATTCACTCCGAGGTCTGTCCTACTTAGTTCTGCTTCTAAAGAATTCCTAATCAATAAGTTTGGGGAGCTGAAGTCTGTCAGCCAAAGTGCTGCCTGTATCACTCCATCATCTTCTTCAGGCTCAAGAAACTCTCATTTCTTCCTTGTCTCGTGGAACAGACGGTGTATGCTTGTTATTTACAATAATGCATATGCACAGGAAATGGAATTCAGGTTCTGAAGGCAGGTCAAATTTTCACATAGTTTTGAAACAATACTGAGTTTTTTTGTTTGGTGAGGTTTTCTGTATAATCTACTGAAAATTGGAATTGCAAGGACTTTTTCTCATATCTCAAAATAAATACTTTGCAGTAATGCTTTAACACATTGCTGTGAAACTCATGTGGTTTCATCCTGAATGCAGGGAAAAATTTCGAAAGAGCTGTGGATGGCTAATTAATCCCAAACAGTACTAGCTCATTTTTTCTTTCATTTTGTTAAAAGTCAGAAAGGGTTTATATATTTGTATGTTTTCTGCTTTCACCCTACAACACAGGTCTTTAAACCCTTCTTTTAAATTAATGTTGCCCTTGTGTTTAGCATCTAATTTCCATTCTGCATGGAAGTATATTATTTTTTATGACATGGGAAATAGTTAATTGATTATGATTAACCTGCAATTATTTCAATTTCTATGTGATCCTATGATTTTGTTACCACTTGTGCTATTATTACAAAGAGTGATGAATGAACTTCATGCAGTTCACTCTGACTTCAGTTCTGATAAGCATCCAAATATTTTGATAGTTACTCAAAACTTATCCAAAGTTTCCTAAGCTCTTGAGTCTGCAAAACTAGTCTGAACACTTAGAGAAGGGCTTTCCTCATGAGGCTTCCAGTTGTTCCACCAGTGGAACCTGATGGAAATACCATGAGGTCAGCTTTTCTTCCAGTTGTTCCAAATATTTAACATCTGGACAGAAAACGGAAGTGAGAAATCCTGCCCAGAAGTCGGATTAAAGGAAAAGTTGGGTTCTAAAAATAGGTGAAGAATGACTGTTTTTTTAACTCCTCCAAACTGGCCAGTGCATGACTGAAAAAAAGATCAAGAATCCAGAATTAGAGATTAATCAAGTCAACTGGCACCAGAAGAATACGGCCTGCTCAGCTGAAACCTGTTGCTCCTTAGAATTTGGTTATTTGTGAAGTGATGTATGGAGAGCAAAATTTAAATTTGGTGCCATTTTAGAATCTTTCAGGGGTGGGTATTTATTCCAGTCAAGTATTTATTCATTCATGAGAGGGTTGTACACAGATCTTGGTGGGAAGAGGTTTTCTTGGTCTTGTACAAAAACATTGGTGTGGTTCCTCTCAGTACCAACACTCTGTGAGGGACCCTGGCTATCAGTGTTACCTTCTCTAAACAGCTCTAATTTCAGAATTTGTCTGTTGAGGAGATGGGCCAGTTTAGGTGGTGATGAACTCAGCATTGAAATGACCTGTAGCCACGGAGGCACATTTTTAGACAAAAGAGTTGGACAGAAAAATGATTTTACCCTGTTGGTTGGTGTCTATCAAATTCAATTTGGCAGAGATTAATTATCTCTTTATGAACAGAGAGATTCTCTTTTCACTACTGAGCTTTCCCCCCGTGCTCTGTCTCACACCACAAATGACTGATTCTCTCTGTGTATCCTCTGATTCCACAAGCTCTTTCTTACCGTGCTTATCTTCTTGTTCCAACACCAGACACCAGCTCAGACTCAGGCTCCTGATTTTTTGTTCCTGACAACAACATCGTCCTACAGAGCTCTTTACAGTAAGAGTGCATCACCGTGTGAAGTGAGCATCACTCCCAGCTTCATTCATCTGAGGCTAGAAAAATGTTATGAGGTTCCTCTTCTCCTTCAGAGAAATGAAAGTTCAGGAAACGGGGATCTCCAGCATCCTCCCACCCCCAGAGATCAGAAATGTGTGCAGAAACACCAGCAGGCCAAAATTCAGGACCCCTGGAATGCCTAATTAACAGTAAGGAGTTGAAATGGGCTCAAAAAAACAATACGTTGATCAAAGACATGAAATGTTTTGTGAAAACCATCCAAATGAATCTGCTGCCTGATCTGTCTCTTGCTTTGTTTGAGGTCACAGACTTGACAGAACTTTATGGAGTGCAGTGTGTGCAGGCACTGTATGTGCCATGCTCTCAGCACTTCATCAAAGAATCTCGTCTGGCACAAAGCACAGCATTTTAGCTGGTGCTAACCCCCCTGACAGGAAATATTTCATAGCCCAAGTTTTATGCACATAAAGGCACACAGAGAAAGTACCAAACGAGGTCACCATATGAGCGTGTTGGCCCTGAAATCCTGCACATGCACTGTAGAAATACATCAGAGTTACAGTTCACTTCATGCCTGTTTTCAGGAGACAATGACTCAAATTCAAGAATTTATAGGCGGTTTCACCACTTATGAACTTCAGTCCTTATGGTCCTTACCACTCCCTTGCCTCCCAAGTTCCTGGAAGACCAGGCTGGCTTGGAACTTGGTTAAGGATAAAAACTGTGCCATTTCCCCCTTTCTGCTGGGTCAGCAGCCCCTAAAACTCACACTCACCCAGCATCCAGCCATCCCTGCCCAGCACAGAATGAAACCACTGCTTGGAGCCCCACAGTGAAAGCTCTTCCGTTTTTTGAACTGAACTGAACTGGTTTTTTCAGATTTTGACACCTCTTCAGTATCTTACTAATGGGAACCAGCCCTGTCTGGATGGCACTTCAAATCTGAAGGGAAAACATCTCTCTGAAAAAAAAAGAACTAAATAAAGTGACCCTCCTAATCCTGTTTGCTCTGCATTTACGCCTGAAACAGAAAGGTAAGGCCCTTATTCTCTCAGATAAGGGAAAATAAGGATGCTTAGAGACCTTCTGAAAGTAGAAACGCCAGGAAGTTTGGTCAGATTGTCCTCCAGACTGTGAAAAATGGGTTCAGCTGAGCCCCAGGTAGGGGCAAACAATGCTGATTGGTGCTGGGAAATCTGGGAGCTGGGTAAGTAACCTTTAGAGGGACAAAAGATTCTCAAGTAGGAAAAGCTTCAAGAGAGATTAAGTAATTTATGTAATTTATGAGATTACTTTATGTACAAGCATAGTGGAACAGATCTATATGTCAAAAGTCTGAAGTAATTCTTGGATTGATGTGAATTCTTGATTGTTCTGTTGGGAACTGCTGTTCCCAAAAATTCACATTGATTCTGCTACTTCACCTTTTAGACCGATGCCCAAACTTCTGTCCTCAAAACCAGCATTTGGGAGCTCACCTTTGAACTTTCAGAGCCAGCTGTGGGTATGTATCATCTTTTCTTCAAGGTATGAGAATGACAGAAAGCTGGGAATAGTTGTAGAATGCAAAGCCAATTTTTTTTCTCTTGGAATTTTTGAGAATGCATATGATCTTGAATTTTCTTCACGAACTTATAGCAATGCACTATTTATTTTCAGCTTCCTTTTTATTGTTTCAGGTTAAGTGTTTTCTCATTTACACTGTTACAGGCAATAAAGTTTCATTATTCACACTTCTCTGGAAAATAAACACAGATTTTCCTAAATGCAAGTGATATAACATAGAACAGACTTTCAAAAGAAAAGTTCATTGAAAAATCATGTGTCTCAAATATTAAAATTAAGTATCCAGACATAAATTATGGTATTTCATATTATTATTTCATGAAACATTCTTTAACATTCTTATAAGATATTTAATGGAGTTGATGCGAAGTTGCACAAAATATAAGAAAACCACCCTAGCAATAAGTTTAATGAAATATGTGAACAAAGCTATTAAAATCAGGGCCTATAAACTCGTGCAAAATATTTAACTTATCATCTCAGAATATTCATTAAACACTCTGCAATATTTGAAGAATTTGCTGCCCCTGTACCTAACAATATTCAGACCCCACTTGCTTGAGGCGTAATAAAAATAAATGTAAAGCAACATTGTGACTACAGATGCAGTAAGAAAAGAATAAAAAGAGCTGCTTGACTTTCTGAGGGTGTCACTCTCTAGATGTCAATATAAAGAACTTTTCTGGTGATAGCGCTGCTTCCCAGACCTCTGTAATTTTTTTCCCTCTTAATCACATTGTGGGAAAGTCAGCCTGCAGTGTTAACCTGGGCTGGCTGTTGTGAGGTAGTCTGCAGTTTCTCACGCTGAGACAGAGATGTTAAAATCCCTGATCCACACAGAAACTCTCTCTTGCAAAGCACCGCCAGAAGTGGAGCCCTCTCCCACTGCCCACACTGTGCCAAGCTGTTTCACTATTGATTGAAGGCAGATGTGGCACAGTCAGCCGCTGCCAGATAATGATCGGCATTTTCTCATTGGGTTCTGTCTTCAGAAACGTGAAACTCCATTGTCCAGAGATCTGCCCTCCACGTTACCCCCGCTGGACACCGCAGGCATTTCTCACTGGGCAGGTTCCGTTTGGGACCCACAAGCAGCAGAGCTCCTGCTGAGCAGGGGTAAACACATGGATGTTGCAAAAGTGTGTGACTGCAAATTCAGAGCAGGAGAATTAACCAAGAAACAGCTGAACAAAATCATAATGGGAAAAATCCCACGATTTCTTTGTTTTTTAATTTTCTTTTTTAACTTGACTGCCAGGTTCTGGAATTGCTGTCACCCCTAATGCCTTCCAAGTAGGGAAGGAAGATGTAAGTCTCCAACACAGCCAGCAGATAAACACTACACGTGTATCACTAATCTGGGCATGAATGGCAGATTGATTTGTTCCAGATGCTCTTGATTTACTGTGTGTATCTCTCACGTGGTGGGTCCGATATGCCCAGGAGATCCTGAGCTCGTGTACAGCGACTCCGGTGCATTCTGGAAGCACAGACTTTGCCGTGCATGTGAGGTAAACGCAATAATCTGCAGGTGTACAATGAACCCAGAGGCAAGATTCAGCTCAAGCCTGCCCCATTGGCCATGTGGATTTGGCTAACCCAGTCCCAGCAGCTCTTGCACCCATGTAAAATGCCAGGAATTTACAGTGAAAGCAAGCCTATAGATTTATTGGACTTAAGGACAGAGAATAAAAATTGACCAGAGTAAGTGAATATTAATGTTCAGTATAAAGTTCATGAAAAATTTAGTGATGTTTTCTTTATTTTTTAAAATAGGAACTGTTTGTTTTAAGTGCCATTGCATGCTGATAACTTCACTGAATGATTCGCTGTGCCAGGGTTTTTCTTCCCCCATCCTTCCTAATCCTGCCAGCTCAGATCCATGGAGTACTGTGAAAATTTTGGATTTTTCTGATGACCTTTTGTTTTTCCCTTTCTATCATTTCAATGCTTTCCCACCTACCTGTAGTGCAGTCCCATGTCCTACAGAGTTTAATTGAGCAAAGCAACTCAGGATGGTTATCAAATGGAGCAAACTCCCATCCTCCAAGAACGCTACCCAGGAGCGAGGTGTGGGCCAGCACTTTGTGGGAGCAGCACAGTGCCTTGCACGCTTCAGAAAGTGGGTCAGAGCCGCGTCACCTCCACCTACCCATCACCTCGTGTCCCCAGTGTGTTCCGTGCTTCAGAGGAAACTGGCACGCTTTAGGTGCCTTGGAGTCTGTGCCAGCACCTCTGGGACGCAGTGGGGCAGTTTGTTTTCCTGAGGTGAGCACTGGGATTCCCTCTGCAGTGTGCAGGGTGTGCAGGGCGCGCTTGTCCCCATCCCTGCTGCCCATGGGATGCTGGAAGGTGCCACACGCTCAGGGCGCTGTGACCGCCAAGGGCAGTGTCCCCAGTGTCCAGTCTTCTCAGAGGTGACCCGTGTCCTTTACGGGTGGCCTCGAGCCTGTGGCTGTCACCTCCGGAGGGGTGTTTGGGGGCTGCACACCCTGGCCTAGCCCCCAGCCAGCGAGCGGGTCCCTCTGCACGCCGGAAGGTGCCGGGTGCGCCTTGCCGGGGGCAGCCGTCCCTGTGCCCCGAGCCGGCCCGGGGGAGCAGCTCCTCGGAGGGTGCTCGGGGGCTCCCTGAAACCTCGGAGGGTGCTCGGGGCCCCCTGAAACCTCGGAGGGTGCTCGGGGCCCCGGTGGCGGCGGCTGCCGGCCCGTCCTGCCCCGGAGCGGAGCGGAGCGGGGCCGGGCCCGCCCGCGGGGCTCGGCGGGAGCGGGGAGCGGGCGG